>JAGDQO010001382.1:0-222794 GCA_018342035.1 Solanum appendiculatum | reverse complement strand
TGCCTAATACAAGAGGAAGACGAGCCCGCGCACCCGAGGAACAACCGACCAATGGGGATCTTCGGGATGCCCTTACTTATTTTGCACAAGCTATGGCTAATCAAGCCAACCACGGGACCCAAGCCCCTCAGGCTCCTACCCCGGCATCTCGGGTGAGAGACTTCGTGCGGATGAATCCCCCAGAATTCTATGGGTCTAAGTTAGATGAAGACCCTCAAGAGTTCATTGATGAAGTCCACAAGATATTAGCTATCATGGGCGTGAGGTCAGAAAATAAGGCGGAGTTGGCGGCCTACCAACTAAAAGGAGTGGCCCAAATATGGTACAACCAATGAAAGAGAGAGAAGGGGGCAAACTATGTGGTGCCTTGGGAGGAGTTCAAAACGGCTTTCCTTAATCGATTCTTTCCTCTAGAGCTTAGGGAAGCCAAATTGGTGGAGTTCATGAATTTAAAACAAGGATCTATGAGTGTGAGGGAGTATGCCCTCAAGTGTAACCAACTTTCAAGATATGCTCCACACTTGGTTGCCGACTCACGGTCTAGAATGAATAAATTCGTGATGGGTGTGTCCGACCTAGTGAGTGAAGAATGCCGGTCCGCAATGTTGAATAGTGACATGGACTTGTCCCGCTTGATGGTCTATGCCGAACAAATGGAGGAGGAGAAGTTGAGGAAGAGGAGGGGTCATGAGGCCAAGAGGGCCCGTTTTGAGGGCAAGTTCCAAAGTCGAAGGGGAGGCTGATTTCATCAAGGCCAAGGGTCTTCTTATGCGCCCCATAGGGGGTTTGCCAATGACGTTCCAAGGGCCCAAGGTGTTGGTGGTATGGGTCCTAGTGATGTATGTCCGAAGTGTGGTAAGGGCCATGGTGGCCCGTGTTTGAGAAATACCGGTGCTTGCTACAGTTGTGGGGAAATGGGGCACAAGGCAATGGATTGTCCCCGAAATCGCAACAAGGGTAAGGAGGTCCGTCCACAAGGTGCCAATGCGGTTCCTTTGGGAGAGGGGGCCGACAAGATGGTGCCCCAAGGCACAATCGATTTTATGCTTTGCATGGGAGGCAAGGGGTCGATGAAGTCCCCGATGTCGTTACCGGTATGTTGAAAAGCTTTGACTTGGATGTATATGCACTAATTGATCCGGGTGCCTCTCTTTCTTTTGTCACCCCCTTTGTTGCCAAAAAGTTTCATGTTGAGCCCGACTTGTTGCGTGAGTCATATAAGGTGTCTACTCCTATTGGTGCATATATTGTTGCTAGGAAGGTCTATAGAAATTGTCCTATTTGCATCTTGCATACAATATTGCCTTGTGATCTTGTTGAATTGAACATGGTCGATTTTGATGTTGTTCTTGGGATGGATTGGTTGCATGCATACTATGCTTCTATTGATTGTAGAACCCGTAGGGTCAAGTTCCAATTCCAAGTGGAACCCATTCTTGAGGGGAAAGGCCCAAATTGTGGTCAGTCAACGGGTAGATTCATCTCTCTGCATTAAGCCCGTAAGTTTGATCTCTAAGGGGTGCTCTATCACCTGTGTGAGGGTTAGGGATGTGGAGGTCCAAAAACCTTTCTTAGAGAGTCGGTTCGGTCCGTGAAATGAATTCCTTGATGTCTTTCCTAATGACCTTCCCGGTGTTCCTCCCGAAAGGGAAATAGATTTTTGCATGAGACCTCCTCCCCGATATCCAACCCATTTTCGTATTCCCCCTTACCGTATGGCCCCGGCGGAGTTAAAGGGAGTTGAAGACTATCCTACGCATGATCTGTTGAATTAGCCGCGGTGGTGTTTGCTTTAAAGTTGTGTCATTTTTGTATGGGTACATGCGATGTGTTCACCGATCATAAGAGCCTCCAATATGTCTTCACCCAAAAAGATCTCAACTTGAGACAAAGAAGGTGGCTAGAATTTCTTAAAGATTATGATATGAGTGTGCATTATCATCCCGATAAAGCTAATGTGGTGGCGGATGCTTTGGGTAGGGTGTCTATGGGTAGCCTAGCTCATGTTGATATTGGTAATAGGGAAATGGCTAGGGAGGTACATCGGTTGGCTAGGTTGGGGGTTAGGTTGGAAGAGGTTGGTAATGGTGGGGTGGTCGTTGTTGATGGTGCTAGGTCTTCCTTGGTTGATGAGGTGATAGCACAACAAGATCTTGATTCTTCCTTGTTTGAATTGAAGGCCTTGGTGAAAGAGGGCAAGGTGGAAGTTTTCTCCCAAGGGGGAGATGGTGCCCTTAGGTACCAAAGAGGTGTGTGTCTGTGCCTTGTGTTGATGGTTTGAGGGAGAAAATTCTGAGGAGGCTCATATTCATTCCTAACTCCATCCACCCCGGTCCACCAAAATGTATAGAGATTTGAGGGATGTGTATTTGGTGGGAGGCATGAAGAGGACATTGCCAAATTCGTCTCCGGTTGTCATAATTGTCAACAAGTCAAGGCCGAACATCAAAGGCCGGGTGGTCTAACCCAAGACAGAGAGATTCCTACTTGGAAGTGGGAAGAAATTAATATGGATTTTGTAGTTGGTTTACCCAAGACTAGAAAGGGTTTTGATTCTATTTGGGTGGTGGTTGATAGGATGACAAAATCGGCTCATTTTTTACCGGTAAAGACAACATATGGGGCGGAAGATTATGCAAGGTTATATATTCATGACTTGGTAAGGTTGCATGGGATTCCTCTATCCATCATATCGGACCGTGGTACTCAATTTACTTCACACTTTTGGAAGTCTTTCCAAAGGGGTCTAGGTACGAGAGTCAAGCTTTCTACGTCCTTTCACCTGCAAACGGATGGACAAGCCGAAAGGACTATCCAAACACTGAGGATATGCTTAGGGCTTGTGTATTGGAGCTTAAGGGTAGTTGGGATGATCATCTTCCATTGATTGAGTTTGCCTATAACAATAGCTATCATTCTAGCATCGGTATGGCTCTTGTGAGCTCTCTATGGAAGCGTGGTAGAATCACGGTTGGGTGGTTTGAAGGTTGGTGAGGTTGGCCTTGTTAGGACATGACCTAGTTATGGGGCGCTTGAGAAGGTTTAGGTGATTAGAGAAAAGGTTGAGATGCCCAAAGTCGCCAAAAGTCCTATGCCGATGCGAGGAGAAGGGCTCTTGAATTCCGAGTGGGTGATTGGGTTTATTTGAAAGTGACACCCATGAAGGGTGTGGTTCGTTTTGGTAAGAAGGGCAAGTTGAGCCCAAGATACGTGGGTCCTTATAAGGTGATGAGGAGAATTGGTAAGGTAGCTTATGAGTTGGAATTGCCTAGCGAGATGGATTTGGTTCATCCGGTATTTCATGTGTCTATGTTGAGGAGTGTGTGGGTGATCCGAATGCCATTGTGTCTCTTGATGTTGTGGGTGTTGTTGAAGATATTTAGACCTATGAAGAGGTTCCGGTCCAGATTTTAGAAGACAAGTGAAGAGGTTGAGAAACAAAGATGTGGCTTCCATTAAAGTCCTTTGGAGAAATCAACAAGTTGAAAGTGCTACTTGGGAGGCCGAAGCGGACATGCAAAGGCGATATCCTTATCTTTTCCACTCCACTCGAGCCTAAGGTATTGATCTAAGCCCTTTATAAATCTCAGGTCTTAAGTTCAGCCCCCATGTCATTGCATACATTCATGTTTAAGTTAACAAGTTCATTGTGGTTTTACAACTATGTTGAGGTTTTGAAATAAGGTGTAAGTGCATTGTTGCATCCTTATGTGGGCTGAAATTTTCCATGTTTGTGTCTCTCATGTACGTTTCTTTAACATTCGGGGACGAATGTTCCCAAGGGGGAGATATTGAAACGACCCCAAAAATGCCCGAAAATGTGCTTCGGAAACACCTATAATTGTAATTTCCATATATCTCAAAATCCGTGCATGATTTCGGAAATTCGACTTCATATTCTTATTCGTGGGGTCAAATTGAGTGGGAAATGGGTCTAACCCGAATTTTAGAGCAACCGTATCAAAATTCGAAAATCGCAAAAATTGCGATTTGGAGGGTCAACTTTAAAGGGCATATCTCTTAGCACACAAGGAACTGGAAGGGCTGAAACCTATCAAATTAAAGCTCTTTGAGTTAGCTTTCCAACGCACTTGGTTTCACCTTAGTCCGAGTTAGGATGAGGGAGTTATGACCATTTTCGTAAAACCTGTCTGTGCAGATTTGCAATTTCCAGTGAGCTATTTTTTTTAGGCGGGTTGGAGACGTTTTTTTATAAAAAGGGGATATGTCCCATACTTAGTCATTTTTCTTAACTCCAAAAACACTCTCTAAGCCCTCTCCAAAAATTCCACCAAGATCTTCAACCAAATTCAAACATCTCAAGCTCTAATTCCGGATTCAAGACTCAATCTCAAGCTTCGATTCTCCATTCCAATCTTCATCAAGGATTCTCCAAAGTTGAGGTATGTGGGTTTGATTGTGGAAACCTTCCTTTCCACAAGTCCAACCATTTATCCTCTATTTCTACTTCAAGTTTATGGGTCCTTATGATTATTTATGAACTCTTGAATTATGGAATTACTACTACACACCCTATTATGGTCCATTTTGCATATTATCATGAAATGGAATTATTATGTGATGTTTATGGTTTACATGCTTCCATGATCAAATTATGAAGGTTGATATATATATGTATGTTGTTGGTGGGCTGATTTATATGGATTTTGGAATTGTTGGACTTAGTATTCTTGAAATACATGATTTCATTTACATGAACAATTGCCCACCTTGTGTTTGATAAAATGCCCATTTATAGAATTCTTAGGAAAGGGAAGGTCCAAGGTACGTCCTATGAGACGGATGGTTATGTAATTACTGAAATGATGATGAAATGGACACATGTATATGATTTTCTCTATATAAGTGTTGTGAGTCGACCAAGCCTAGTACGGGGGGTAGTAGGCCCGTATAACCGTATCGAGGGGTTGGTACCTTGGTTGCCTAGTACGGGGGGTAGTAGGCCCGTATAACCATATCGAGGGGTTT
Organism: Solanum appendiculatum; assembly: GCA_018342035.1. NCBI lineage: Eukaryota > Viridiplantae > Streptophyta > Magnoliopsida > Solanales > Solanaceae > Solanum > Solanum appendiculatum. The sequence continues at coordinate 217,805 of JAGDQO010001382.1, read as the reverse complement.
GTACCTTGGTCCCTAGCTCGGGGGGTGGTAGGCCCGTGTAACCATATTGAGGGGTTTGTACCTCTTTCGCCTCTCCAAGGGGGTGGTAGGCCTTGGAAATACTATATTGATGGTCACTCGCCACACATGTACTACGTCCCACTAAATATGATTTTTATGTAAGCATCATTATACATATCATTTCATTAATATGCTATCTATTGGGTATGATTACGCATTTTCCTATGATGTCCATCTAATGTAGCATTGCATTGCATCCCATATACTTAGTACATTCAAATGTACTAACGCATACTCTATGCCTACATGATGTCACCATGTAGGGACCGGAGCACCGCTTGACCATCCTCCTCCGCGTGGCTAGTACGATTTTCTATAGTGGTTATTGGTGAGTCCTCCATTTCGGGGACGTTGCTCATGATCTTTTGCTATGTATAAAACTTTTCCTTTCTAGTTATGCTTTGACTATGAGGGTGAGCCCGGTAGTTTGTCTTGGCCCCCGCTAAGTACTCATGTTTAGAGGTGGTGTTGGACAAGTTGTGTATTATGCTTGAGCTTGACTCATCTATGGTATTTATGTATCATTTCTTTTTTTTCCTTGCTCCCTTAGTCCCGATTCCCCCCTTGATTATGCTTATCGCTTATGGTCATTTAATTGCTTCCGCGACCAAGGATGTGTAATGATACGCTATGAGGCTTGTTTGGGGTTCCTTCGGGTTCCCCATTCGCCGGTCACATCTAGGCCCTAGGCTTGGGTCGTGACAGTTTCAAAATTAAAAAAAGTGTCTAAACAAACAAGACTGTTAGAGTGAAGTTTGATTATTGTAGTTTGGTTATTTAGGGGTATTTTAGTTTGTGATGGCTAGTTTTCTTGGGTGAAAATTTTATATATAACATTTATAGATTAATAATTGCAAGTTATAACATTATTTTTTATCTTTCAAGTTGTAACAATAATCTATTTACATGTTATAACATTTTAGTTAATTAAATAAAGATTTAAAAAGCAGTAAAAAGCAATTAGATTAAATAAATAAATAAATAAATAACGGATTTTAAATAACCAATAATCTAAAAACATTAATGTTATTAAATAAAATGCTTAAAAATAGGAGACGAATAAGGAAGAGAATATTTTTTCCCTTGTTTAGCTCCTTGCAGTTATTAGACTCTAAACATATTTCTTTTTCAAACTTCATTCATTTTTATTTGGAGTTTTTGAATTAAATTTTTAAATAGGACATCAACTTTATACAATTGCATTACTGATTTAATGTCAATCTTAATTTTCAATTATAAGATCAACTGGATACAAAGTAAGCGACACTACTACTACTGACTGTAATTTCCAACTGCCGTCCAATTGATTTTCAATTGATATCCCATTAGAATAATGTAAACAACAATATGTAATTGATATTGATTTGCACCAAAAGTAGTTATTGTTGTATACAATTGGTATGCATTTGGTATAAAACTGGTATACCATTGGAAAAATAGAACAATCAATTTGTAACTGAAAATTAAGTGTAACAATGTTATACAATTATTGCATACTATATTTATGAGGTGTTTTCAAAACAAAAATACAAAAAATAAATCTGGCTAATAATGATATCCAATTTGTATAAACTTTGTATCTGAATTGAAAATTTATAAAACTGGCTAATGCTGAGAAAGATTAAGAATAAAAATGAATGAAATTGGTATAATTCTGGGATGAATAAATCAGACAACTTTAAAACAAATCATATTATATTGTTGTCAAGACTGTAGCAAAAACACCTATACATCATCCAAAAAGTTTAAAAACATTTAATAATTAAAAAGTCTAAACTGCATTCAACTATTTCAATTTTGAATGTTGTGATCTTGGTGTATGATATTTGGTAATATCCGGAGCATGTTCTTTTGCTATGCGTGGTCCACCAAATTTTCTAGCAACAGTTCCAGTCATTTCACTCTCACTAATTGCACCATCGTCATTCTTCATTCTTCCACAATGCCATATGATTGTGGCGTACCTTTGACGATGGTGCGTTGCATCGATAACAATGGAACCCATATCAAAAACTCCATTGCTGATATATTCAGCAAGTAGACATGCATACAAACCACAATCACTGAAATAAAATTGAAAAACAATTAATTTTTGAGCAAGAAAGTGCCATAATTATTATGAACAAATCACTAAAAGATGGGTATACGTACTTTGAACCTGACTCCTGTTGAGGCACATGATCCTTGATTGGATACCAATTTTAATCCAACTTCATGCCAACATTAAACAGACAGTAACTACAAAGTGATATGCATGAATGATGAGAAAATTCATACCAATATCATGCCAATATTATACTCATTCAGATGATTGGATACCAATTTTAATCCAACTTCATGCCAACATTAAACAAAAAGTAACTACAAAGTGATATGCGTGAATGATGAGAAAATTCATGCCAATGTTATACTCATTCAGATGATTGGATACCAATTTTAATCCAACTTCATGCCAACATTAAACAGACAGTAACTCCAAAGTGATATGCATGAATGATGAGAAAATTCATACCAATATCATGCCAATGTTATACTGATTCAGATGATTGGATACCAATTTTAATACAACTTCGTGCAATCATTAAGCAGACAACAACTCCAAAGTGATATGCATGAATGATGAGAAAATTAATACCAATATCATGCCAAAGTTATACTGATTCAGATGATTGGAAACCAATTTTAATCCAACTTCATGCCAACATTAAACAGACAACAAGTTCAAAGTGATTTACTCAGATTTATATTACAATTTCATCCAAATTTCATCCAAAAATTATACTTACTATTAGTACAAATTCATAAGTTATAGCATATAAAATTCATCCAAATTTTATACTACATAAATACAAGTTAGTAATCATAATAAAACTAATATTGTTCAAAATCAAAAGACACCACGACAACAATATCAAATATCAATACGAACAAAAATTCATGATAAGCACAAATAGTTAAAAAATGAAGAATATAAAAATTGAATAATTTATAAAAAAATTAAATAAAAAATTTACCCTCACAACCTTTTAAAAAACGATGGAGGCTCGATTTCAACATTAGAAATCGCTTCTACTAATCTATGGCTCTTTCTAGGTCTATGCTGCCTTTTTTGATTCTTTGACATCTATTTTCTTAGTCTTCTTGATGAGTAAACAAAGGAGAAAATTGATGAAATTGAAGCTGATGAAACAAAGGAAAAATCGCTTCTACTACTTTTTTAGAATATGGTGAGAGGGATGTTCGGTAAGGGAGGAAGCTTTTCTGGGAAACTGATGAAGTTGAACGTGTAGGTGGGGGTGGAGGTGTGATGGGCATGTGTGAAGGAATGTAACTAATTGGTGGGAGAGGTGGTGGGGGTAATTGACTTGTAACAGTAAAAAATAAACTAGAAAGGATTATGCCAAAAAAATAAAAAATCCCTAAAAAAATGTAACTGATAATTATCCTTGTATGTAAAAAAGTAAAAAAATCCCTAAAATAAAGTATCTGATAATTATTATTGATTCTGTATTGTTTATAATTATTTATATTACTTATTAATTAGAATATAATTATAGAAAGATTAATTAATTATTAAATTAGAATTAATTGATTTATAGATAAAAATGATATGTTATAACCTGCAATTAAACTGTTATAAGTAGTAATATTTTAAAAGTAGATATAAAACCTGTAATATAACCCCTTAAATTGATATGTGGGGTGATTTATAGTTTTCTTGGAGGGGTTCCAAGATAAGATCTTGATTGATATTACATTCAAATTGTAATAGGTGTTGTCTTGTTTATATTAAGGAATTCAATTATAAGGTAGCGTTATTGAATATTAAGATAATAGAGGTAAAACTATTGGAAACAATTCTTAAGGTGTTACAAAGGACAATTATAAACTTATTTGGAGTTTGGCCTTGAGTTTAGTGAAAAGTTTCGGAATAGTCATGTGCAGAGGTAGGTCGTAGTTTTTACTCTCTTGAATAAAGATTTTTTCACGTAAAATACTTATGTTGATTTATTTTCCGTAATTTATTTGAAGGAATGCAAATATATTGCCCTCAAAAAGTGCGGATGGCAAATCTAATGAACTAATAAGTTAATTAACACTAATTATATTTCTAATCGTGCTCCATTAGGTTCTGTTTGAAATAAAGAGTATAGGGCTTAATTAAGATGAAGTGTTTATGAGGTCAACTTAAATTAACACTAATTATATTTCTAATTATGCTCCATTATATTAGTGCATCAAGAAATGAAAAAAAAATGTTTTTTGAATAATTATTGCTATAATAATCAAATCATATTTAAATGTTAAATATTGTTATAGGTGTAAAACAACCGATCATTACAAAATTCAAAAAGTGTCGAAGCAAACAAAATTGTTATAGAAAAGTCTGATTATTATGGTTTTGTTATTTAGGGGTATTTTAGTTTGTGATGGCTTGTTTTCTTGTGGGGTTTCAAGATAAGATTTTGATTGATATTACATCCAGATTGTAATAGGCGTTATCTCGTTTATATTAAGGAATTCATTTATAAGGTAGCGTCATTGGATATTAAGAGATTGAGTAGAGGCAAAACTATTGGAAACAGTTCTTTAGGTATTAAAAAGGGCTGCTATAAACTTATTTGGAGTTTTGCCTTGAGTTTAGTGAAAAGTTTCGAAATAGTCATATACAAATAGGTCATAGGTTTTTACTCTCTTGAGTAAAAAAATTTCACGTAAAATACTTATATTGGTATATTTTCTAAAATTTATTTTAAGGAATGCAAAGATATTGCACTCAAAAAGTTCGTATGGCAAATCTAATAGACAATTAAGTTAATTAACACTAATTATATTTTAAAGCATGCTCCATTAGGTTCTGTTTGAAATAAGAGCATTGGGCTTAACTAAATCATCAATGGAGGACAAATATATTATGAATTTCACATATTCTGAGGAAAGTTTTGACCTTTTTTCTATAAATTATTACTCTATTTTTCTTAAATTATTTGTCGTATTTTTAATACTCTAATAGTTATCTCAAATTATTTATCGTTTTAGAAGTTCAAGACAAAATGCATTTTCCATTTTATTCTTAGTATATAAATTTTGTTGAAGAGTACAACCACTTTAAATCTGATTTGGATAAGTTTTTACTCTATAGTTATCAAGGCAAAATATGTACACCTAAATAATTGAATATTTACGAAGCATTATATAGATGAGACAAACTTTTCCATGTGTAAATTAAGTTTTCAAAAGAAAATTGCATTTTCTATTAAAGAAATAAAGTTATATGATACTGGTGTTATTGAGACATAATAAAATTTAGTGAATTTATCGGAATGTACACAAGCTACCTCAGAGCTTTACAATCATAAAAAGAGAACATGAAAAGTACAATTTGTTTTTGTTCCATCAATCACGTCAACACGAAAAGCAAATCATAAAAAAACTAAATGACACAATTTTTTTTTCATTTCCTTACTAATATTATTGTCCGCGCTTCACACGATCTTAAATAATAAATTTAGATTATTATCTAATAATAATGTCAAATTTTTTAAAATTCATTATTAATTTATAATTTAATAATTAATAATCTTTTCACAGTTTTTCTAACATTCTATATAAAATTCTTTAGTAGAAAGAATTTATTAAAACCATTTTTCACTTCCATTTAAAACTTTTCGACCTTATATGGAAAAACTTATTTAAATTAAAATTTTTAAAATAAATATGAAAAGGAGAATATTGATAATTTATAAATTAATGAGCATGGAAACTTAGGATGCCATAAGTTTTTTTTTCCTTCCTCTAAAATTTACTTGTTTCTTAATGTAAGTTGTTTATAATTTTATTTATAAAAGTAGGAAAAAAATGAAATGAAACAAAGAAAAGATCAAATAAATGTATAACATTGATGAGATCGAATTCCCTAGTATCTTTTTGTTTTTTGGCACTTGCCCTTTTCTTTTCATTTATTTTCTTTAGTGTATAATTATTCAATTTTCTATTTAACATCAATATTTCAATATTTAAGATATTATTTGAAGAAAGAAGAAGAGAGAAGATATAAAACTTGCAATATCATTGATGACGCACAATAAAATCATAAAAATAACAATACAAAATTATTTTGTTATATTTCATGAATTCAATACAAAATAAGTGTTATCTATATAGAAATATTAAATGAAAAATACATAAATATTAAAATATTAGAGACAAAAATAAATAAAATAAAAGAGTTTTTTGGTATTGAATGAAAAATGACCATTAATCATATACAACAACAATATATCTAGTCAAAGGTCAAAAAATGATTAAATGTGAATTCAATACTAATTATTGTTATTTTGACCGTTTCAAAATAAGTGCTATCTATATAGGAATATTAAATGAAAAATACATAAATATTAAATCATTAGAGAAAAAATAAATAAAATAAAAAGAGCTTTTTGGTATTGAATGGAAAATGACCATTAATCATATTACAACAACAATATATCTAGTCAAAGGTTAAAGAAGGGTTAAATGTGTATATATTCAGTCAAAGATAGGAGTGTAGAATGTACGCAGACCATTAGTTGTATTACAACAATAATACAAACAGTCAAAAGTCAAAGAAGAATTAAATGAATATATATCTAATCAAAGATAGAAGCGTAAAATGTACGCAAGATTAGACTATATATATCCCATCAAAGATAGAAGTGTAGAATGTACACAGACAGTACTATGTGTGAAGTTAGAGACTCGGTACACATAGTAGTCTTCAAAAATAGGAGCAAATCCCCTCCCCCCCCTTCTTCCTCAAAATTTATTTTCCAGGCTTCATTGTTTGTACAAGAAAAAAATCCTAATAGTGCCAATTCGCCCTTCCTGAACTCCACTCCATTCCCCCCTGATTATAGGTAAATCTTTAACTAATCTATTGATATTCTTTATTGTTTGGAGGTATGAGGGCAATACATACATACATACATACATATATATATATATATATATATATATATATATATATATATATATATATATATATAACATTTGCTCAATTTCGTCCGAAAGTTTGCCCTTTTTGTTCTTCTCAATCTGATTTGCATGCTATTGCTTGTCTGTAAACTGTTTTGGTGAATCCTAACATCAGTTTTAAGTTCCTCTTTTAGTCCATTCAGGAACACCCTAAGAGATAATGATCTGGCTAGTTTGTGATCCTAGATGGATGTTTTGCAAATTCTTGATGATATACTTGTATAGAACATGTTTGCTTTTCATAAAAGTATAAAATAATTTTCTCAATTCCTCTAAATAGTTAAAATCCAAAATGCTTATTCTAGATTAAGACTGAACACTTGAAGAGTCCAAAAAGTGCCCTATAATTAAAACACTCATAAAAGGTATTCAAAATTTACTTTACTATTTTTTTAAAAAAATCATTACTTTTCCTTTTCGATCAGCGTTATACTATTGTTACATGGGTTCCTTAGGATTTTCAAATTTTAATACTAGTAAAATTGTTGATTTGATGTTCTAAATCTAGAAAATGAAACAACTTCTTATGTTTATTTATTTTATTACTTAAAATGAACAGATTTTAGTAGAAGCAAACTGGAACTACATAAAAATATCCATTATTTTTCCTTGTGGGTTGAGCTCTATGAAACAAAGAGAAATTCAAAACAAAAGGCAGGAATTAAATGTCATGTCCGACAAAATTTCGAGTTCAAGTGATTTTTCAGTATCACTATCATCTTCATCGAAAACCTAAGAAAGATAAAAAGAAGTCAACTCTGAGATTTTGAGGATCCAAAAAGTATGATAAATAACCACTAATTAAGGAAAAAAAGAGTTAAAGCACTATCAACCTGCATTTCGAGATATTTCAAATAAAGAAAGCTTATTATCAAGCAAAGAACATATGAGAGCTTATATGATTCCACCAACAAAATGTCGGGCAGGAAAAATCGTTTGACACTGTTAGGATTAAAAGGAAGCCTTGTTGGGGCTTTATATTCTTCTTTGGCAAAGAACTAAGAAATAAAGGTGCATTGTAATTGGAATCATTACTTTTTTTAGTTCTTTCATGAAGAAGGAATATAAAGTGTTAACAAAGCTTCTCTTTAACCCTAATAGTGTCAAATGATTTTACTTGCCTGCCATTTTACTGGTGGAATCATATAAGTTCTCTTATGTTCTTTGCTTGATAAGAAGCTTTCCATATTTGAAATATCTTGAAATGTAGGTTTGTAGTGCTTTAACTCTTTTTTCCCCTTATTTAGTGGTTATTTATTGTACCTTTATCTGAGAGTTGACTTCGTGTTATATTTCTTAGGTTTTAGATGAAGATGATAGTGATACTGAAGAATCACATAGCTTGAACTCGAAAGTTTATCGGACATGACATTTAATCACCTCGAAGAAGTTAAGCTAGGAAACTTTATAGGAAGAACTTCTGAGATGCAGTTATCAAGCTTTTGTTAGCCAACTCCCCGGTGTTGGAGAGAATGCTAATAGATCGAGTGTTTCTTGATCAGGAACTTCTTGACACAAGATTAGAATTTTTCACTGAGATCTTAAATTTTTCGTGTGTATCACCTAAAGCAAAAATTGTCTACATAGATTTAAGCTGATCTTGATCTTTTGCTTAGAAGTTTAAACTGAAAAGCGAGATAGAGATGATGTAGTATTATAACTCCTGTTCTGCCTTAATGTAACATCTATTTCAGAACATGATCATTGCTTGAATGAATGTTTTGATTAGTTTGTTGCCATTACATGTTTAATAAATTATGCATATATACATTTGTTTTCTAACAAATAATGTATATTTACTCTTTTCGTTAACAAGTGTATATTTATTGAATTAAAAAAAATCTTAAATCGTTTTTATTTAATTTCTAAAAATACCACATAACTTTAAAAAAATCATCTTACCCATTTTTTAACCCTTTCCGACCCCACTCAACTAAGAAAGTCAATTCCTTTTTTCATTTGGTTCAGTTCTGATAATAATTCAGGTAGGAATAAAAAATAACTGATAATTTAGAAGTGTTTTGATAAGTAGCTGGTGACAGTTTAAATAGGAAAAGTAAACACCGATAGTTTTGATAAGAAACTCTATAAAACACGATATTTTAGATGTATTTTTGACTATTATTAATTTAAATAGACAAGAATGCTCCAACATACAAATCATTTGTTAACGTCAATAAATGAAAAGAACAATGACAATAAAGATAAAAATATCCTAATGCAAATTTTATTGTAGATTGATCAAAGAAAAATATGTTAACATGTACAAGGCTCGCGGCCTTAATTAAAACTGACAAAATGGTTGCAATTAATAAAGTAAAATTTGTCAATGGGAATCCAATTACAGAGTGTTCTCTTTATGGGAAAAGAAATTTGACTTTTACCTAGATTGAACTGCAAACGTAGTGAAATTTGAGGCTTTGGTCATATCAAAAATTTCTGACAACTTATATCTTGTGTTTGAATACATAGAGCACAATCAAGTTCATCAAAGAGTAGGTATTTCTTCTACTTATAGTTTTAGAATTATTAAACCTTCGCTTTAATCGTTGATGAGTTTGATCCATTGATAACTCCGCATAGACAAAATATGTGGTGCATGTGATGTGTATGATTAGATACCTTAACCTAAAAAGTTCTCGAAAATGAAATAGAGCGATTCTTTCATCACAGAATGTAGATCAAAGAAAGTGTTATTGTAGAAAAATTGTAATCCATAATTCTCTATTTTTCTAAAATTTTTAGAGTTACGTTAATTAATGTCCTCTCAACGAAAGAACTATTAGAACTGTGGATAATAATAATGATAATGACATCATCTTTGACTGAATTTTTCATCAATCATTACTATGTTATGAATGGAATTTTTTTATAAATATGAGAAATGAAGAATATGATATGCAATTATTTCAATGAAACCTACTGTACTTCATACTTGACAAATATATTGGAATTGATATGCTGTCGTTTTATTTAGTAGGGTGATGAAGTGCTGATAACAATGAGGACTTGAAACGAACTAATTAAGTACCATTTTCAGTTCATAAGTTGGCTATGCCATGTAAGCTCTCCTTTGCAGATCCCACACTCAATTATCTATATCATATGAGGAGGTGTTACTTTTTTCTTTCTCTATAGTATAGAATGCATATAAATGACAAATATGTGCACACGATAGGTGTAAAGAAGATGCCACAATCACTCGAGCTATCTTAGGTTGTAGGATCAAGTATGTCTCTTTAGAAGTGCAACATATATACATTTTTTATCTGTTTGACAAACAAGTATCACCTTTTTAGAGAGTGTTGATAATAAGTCATATTTGGAGGAACACGTACTGTTTTGGTAAATGTCTTAATATGTAGTATTATTTGGTGTACCTTGAACACAAACAGTCCTATTGATTTAAGAGGTAACTCTGTACTGATAAGTCAGTTATTAGTTGACTTTATACTTAAGTGGTAGGCTCGACGGACATCAATAATTAATTTTTCGATCTTCTTGTAACATTTTTGTAACTAATTTGTAACTTTGGCAGTTTCGTAGCTATTTTGACTAAACTTCTCATGGCTCTGATTGCCTTCTATATTTTCTATGAATTTTTTGTTCCATTGAGAATGTCTAAAGTTTTCAAATTTCAAGGAAGATAGAAACAATTTTTTATCTGGGAGCTACGCTATGAAATCATTGCTTGCCTTTTTTCAAGTTCATGTATTCTTTAGTCTTTATCCAATATACTATGTCCTTTTGTTATTTAAAATTGGCTTTGCAAACTATATAAGCACTTCCATCGTCTTAGGTTTGCAAATTATATATGCACTTTCATCGTCAGAAGATATATTTAATTCTAAACTCCTTCTTAGTTAATTATCTTTTTATGTTGCTATGCATAAAACAGTGATAATGGCTCATATTACAGATAAAGATATGTTACATTGAAAGTTAATATGTTGGGCCCGTGCTAGCATAGCCATTACCATCTAGTAGATAAGAAACATCAGAAACAGGAGGAATTGAAAATGTCGCTGAAATTTTGTAATCATTTATCGTCACGTGAAGATGTGTACATACCTCTGGTGCCTGTAAGTTTTAAGCCCTTGATTCTAATAAGTGGCTGGTGACTCATTCTATCCTCTTTTTTTTAATTCAATTTTTTATAACCTCAAATTCACTCAACTATGAGTATTTTACCTACAAAATCATCGCATCTATTTAATTGATTTTCATTTAAATTTGCTGACATGAAATTTTTAAAAAAAATCAAAATTGTAAAAAATAAAAAGAATATCCATTTAAATCATTTAATAATTTGACTCGCTAAAAATATAATATTGACCATTTTTATTTTATCCATTTCCCTCCTAAAAATATAATAAAAAGACAACGACTAGTCTTCTAATGATTCAATTTCAGAAAAACAACATGGTTTCAAATTGCTTGGCAAATCATAGTCCCTAGCAGTTTTTTTTGGCTAGCGCCCATATGGCCAAGCTTTCTATCAAGATATTTTTAATATTCAGAACTTGAACTCGATACCTTTGATTAAGAAGGAGAAGCCCCGTCCATTATATCACATCATTGATGGTTAGTCCTTACCATTCTATTTTGATGTTGATAATTATTCTTTGATTCAAGATCTTTTCCTTAATCCTTAGTATTTCTTTCTTAACCACTAAGATCCTTCTCCAATATTACTATTACTAGTGTACTTGTCCGCGCTTCGTGCGGTTATAAGAAAAACTTAAATATATTTTTAAATAATTAATGTCACAATTTGATAAATGTTTTAATAAATAATATAATAAAAGAGAGAATCACAAATTAAAATACGACTTTGATATTACTTATTCAGAAAAATTGCTAAAAAGAAAATTTTATACTGATACAAAAGTTGAAAATATAAACATTGATATGAAAAGCTTCAGTTAATTGGCAATCTAAATATCATAGTTTCATACTAAATTCAATGATTCTTATAGCAATATTGATAAGAAAAAAAGGAACAATTGAAAGAAATAAGAAACGTATGTGGAATTATCAAAATCTAATCGAATTTATGAGCAACAAAGGACTTTATACCTTCACCTCTCAATTGAATCCGATCAAACAACAATAACCCAAACTAAATCAAAAACGAGAAAACCAAATTGAATCCACAAAGAGGGTAACTCGTTGATCAATTAAGCTAGAAGAAGTTAACACAAGCAATATCGGGAATCCACCCTAATCACTCAACTACAATTACCAACTATGAACTACACTAATGCTAGCTACACCTAGAAACTACAAGCTTCAAAGCTTTCAAATATTCAATTCATAATCTAAGTCTTCCAAAATAATAAAACTACTATTTATGCTAAGGAAATAAAGAAGACACTTCTTTGACAATTTTACCCTTAATGAGATAAGAGCCTTGTTTGGTTGTCTTCTTTTGTGAATTCTTGAGATGACCATTTGCACACATGGCCACTTTCTTCCTTTTCTTCACTTTGATGGACCTTTAACATATTTTATGTCTTTATTTGGTGTCCATTAAGCTCCTCTAAAGCTACCATATGATCTTTGCTACCCCTGCTGTTATCAAATATTATTGGTTCAATCAACAAAATTAAATCTACTTGATCATAAATTACGTGACTTTCTTTTGTATAAATGATACAATAATAAAAATAAATAAATGAAGATACATTTGTGGTAAATCATGGTGAGAAAGAAATACTTGTATCATATTCTAACATAGTTATGCACGAAATTCAAAAGTTAGAGATATTTTTTTTTCGATATTCGATGTTCGTACTTACACTAATCTAATGCAATTTGTGTCTCATAAAATCCATAAAAATTAAATTTTTTGTATTGAAACTCTCATTCTTGTAGAGGCATTGCGAGAAGAGAGAATTTAATTGTGATAGTGCAACATTACGGTTGAGGTTATATTTTTACAATAAAAAATAAAAAAGTTAAACACATAACATAAAATGAGACATAAAAGATAAGTCATGATATCATTTAGTGACTTGGTGTGATACTTACCTAATCCAATTGTACAGAGATTATCAGAGCGCGACAAAGAAATGATTTTTTAAAGTAATACGTGTATGCAATGTTGAAGATAAGACAATAAAAAGTTTGACAACATAAATACAATTATTTCTATTATTGAAACATTATCGTGGTAATTATTAGAAATAAATTGGAGTAATAACTCTCCAAAGGATAACTCCTTCTTTGATGTAGAAAAAATAAAAGAAACTTTTATCTGCTTACAATAATAATAAATTTAACACACATTTAATCATATATTCACATTTATTATGGTAAAAAGAAAAAAGAAAAAAGAAAAAATATGACACTTTTATTATCCTTATTTACACCCCATTTATGTTGTTAAGAAGAATTTTTTTTTATATATATATATATATATGATCATTTTTTTTATAATACCTCTATTTATAGGACAACAATATGAAATATAAAATGATATCATGAACATGATTATTAATATAATTTAGGAGTTATGATCATCAAAAATCATTAAAGTAAGGAAAATAAAGATACTTAAATTTTTATTTTAAAAAATATGAATCAATGAAGAAGTAGTAATTGATACATTCATTTTTGTACAATAATAAAAAATAAATAAACAGAAAAATTATCAAAAAAAAAAGATAAATAAGATTCTTGGCCAAAGAGATGTGCTACACCACTTTTCTTTTATCTAGATAATTCTTATATTGGTAAAGAAAGTAGATTGAGAGAGAACAACTTTACTAAATCATTTTATCCTAAGAAAATACTTTTGTATTTCAATTTCTGACCAAACAGATTGTAATAGTGATTTCTGGAAAATCTCAAAAACTTGAGCACTTCTAATATATATATATATATATATATATATATATATATATATATATATATATATATATATATATAATAGGAGAGGTGATAACGCCTATGTGTCAGCGCCACAATTAATCACCATTTTTTAACTTTTAAAATATCTATTAATTAATTATTAATTATCTGTAATTAAATTAAATAATAAATTACAACTTTAAAAAATTTAAAATTATTTTCAGTTTTAAAAGAAAAAAAGAAAAGGAACGTGGCTGTTAGTTTTTTTGTTTTCTTAAACTTGATCTCTTTGAAAAAAGTTTAAAATTTAAAATTATTTTCAGTTTCAAAAGAAAAAAGAAAATGAACGTGGGCTGTTAGTTTTTTTGTTTTCTTAAATTGCTCTCATTAAAAAAGTTAATTTAAATGAAAGATGGGTAACTAATCATAAAATTTTTAAAAATTCAAATATATATATATATATATATATATATATAGGAGAAGTGATAGCGCCTGCGTGTCAGCGCCACAAAAAATCAGTATTTTTTAAAAATAAAAATTAGAAAATTATATTTGAAAAAAACAATACACGTGTATGGGTAGGTAATTATTTCAAAATTAGTGAGATCGGTTTAAAATTTATGTAAATATTGTTATCTTTTTAATTTATAGTTACGGAAAGAGCAATAGTGATTCCTAAAAAATAGTAACCGATTAAAACATGATAATTTAAAAAAAAACAAATATACGTATATTGCTAATTAATTATTTTAAACTATCTTTCCACAACCTCCTTATTTTTAGCAAAACAAACGCAGATAATAATCATCATCTTAATAATAATAATAATAATAATAATAATAATAATAATAGGAGAGGCGATAGTGCCTATGTGTCAGCGCCACAATTAATCACCATTTTTTAACTTTTAAAATATCTATTAATTAATTATTAATTATTAATTATCTGTAATTAAATTAAATAATAAATTACAACTTTTAAAAATTTAAAATTATTTTCAGTTTTAAAAGAAAAAAAGAAAAGGAACGTGGCTGTTAGGTTTTTTGCTTTCTTAAACTTGATCTCTTTAAAAAAAGTTTAAAATTTAAAATTATTTTCAGTTTCAAAAGAAAAAAGAAAATGAACGTGGGCTGTTAGTTTTTTTGTTTTCTTAAATTGCTCTCATTAAAAAAGTTAATTTAAATGAAAGATGGGTAACTAATCATAAAAATTTTAAAAATTCAAATATATATATATATATATATATAATAGGAGAGGTGATAGCGCCTACGTGTCACTGCCACAATTAATCTCCAATTTTTAACCTTTAAATTGTAAACTAATAATTAAATAAAGAAAAAAAGTTACTGTTTTGTAAGATAAGTTAGAGATTTTTAATTGTGAAGTGAAGGTAGTTATTAGTTTTAAAATTCAAAAAAAAGAGAAGAACATACATGTTAATTAATGAAGAATTTTAAGGAGTGATTTTTAGTGGGTAGTTATTAATTTAGAATTTTAAAAATACAACCTCTTTATTTGTAACAAAACAAATGCAGATACCAATCTATATAATAACAATTATAATAATAATATAAACAAATGTGTATATTAATAATATAAAAAAATGTGTGTATATATATATATATATATATATATATATATATATAATAGGAGATGTGATAGCGCCTACGTGTCAGCGCCACAATTAATCTCCTATTTTTAACTTTTAAATTGTAAACTAATAATTAAATAAAGAAAAAAAGTTACTGTTTTATAAGATAAGTTAGAGATTTTTAATTGTGAAGTGAAGGTAGTTATTAGTCTTAAAATAAAATAAAAAAACAAAAAAACATACATGTTAATTAATGAAGAATTTTAAGGAGTGATTTTTAGTGGGTAGTTATTAGTTTAGAATTTTAAAAATACAACCTCTTTATTTATAACAAAACAAATGCAGATACCAATCTATACAATAACAATTATAATAATAATATAAACAAATGTGTATATTAATAATATAAGCAAATGTATATATATATATATATCTGAGAAGTAAAAAATGCCACATGTCAGCAACACAAAAAAAACACAGATTTTTACATATAAAATAAATAATCTAATAGGATTAAAAATAAAATAACTATTTTATTTTTAAAAACCATTTTAAAAAGGAAAAGAAACATACCTAAATTAACATTAATTTATAAGGAAAAAAAACATTGCCACTTTAATAATATCTCTAAATTTTTCTAATTATATTTTATTAAAAGAATAGTATTGCTTTATATTTTTAAAAAACTAGAAAATTATTATCTTTTATTATTTAAATTGTATTTCTTTATATTTTTATAAAAAGTAGAAAAGAATAAATAAAATAAAAAAATGTTGTCTATCAGCCATTTTATTTAATTAATAAATAGCAAAACCGTCCACTAATTAACAAAAAACAGTTAAATGAAGATATACTTTAATTTTTTCTTTAAAAAAATGATTTTAAATATACTTTTTCAAATTATATAAACAATCCACGTAATATTATTTTAAAATATATTAAACAACCCACGTAATATTATTTTAAAATAGTTACTTTTTGAATTTGAATTTAAAGTGGTCACCTAAAACTGCTCCACCCATTATCTCTATTATCTCTCTATATATACATAACTAAATTCAATTATAAAATTAATGGATCTATTCTTCTTCAAATGTGTAAAGTTCTTTGTTGAATTATTTTCAATCTTCTTATCTTCATCTTTTTTTGGGGTTAATTGGTAAGATTATTTTATGGCTAGCCGAAGAAAAATTTAATATATTTGTAAAGATAAAAGTGAAAGTCAAGATGAAGAATAACAATATTTATCAAAGTAAAAATACTATGCACATGATGATCTATTTAGATCTTTAATGTCTTATTTTGACTTTTTAGTTCATTTCATTTAATTTGATCTGTTTTTGTCATATTTTGTACTTAAATTCTTTATATTGAATGAGTTTTCTATATATTTTTTAATTAATTTGAAATGCATTTTTAATTGATCCATCATACTTTCAGGACTTTGCCACTTTAAGGACTTTATTACAGGATGAAGAATTTTTCCCTAGACATAAAACTCAAAACTTGAGTTAGACTCTTCCATTGCAGTGTAGCTCGAGGAGTCTGCATCAATAAACATGCATGCATCTTAGGAAGACAATAGGCTCGTGTTGAGAACATGATCATTCTCAGGTTGGTGCCTGGCGGATTGAATTGTTCTCTTTTGTTAAATACTGAAATACCGTATTGTTTCTTTGTTGAAGAGGGGAAAGAATTTGATTTGGTATGATTACCTGAGAATGTTGTTTATGATGTCTCAAGAATATTCATGTGACTTTTGTTTCTATCAAGCCTATGATGTCTCAAGAATATTCTTTAGTTACATCAATGGAAGATGTCTATGTTTGTGATGAAATTTGCATCAATGGAGGTGTAGTTTTGCTCCATAATTAGGAGATAGAAACATTTGTGAACATTATTATTTATTTGTGTATAAATATTTTACCACTTCGAAATTACAGTAGTCTAATGTGATTTTGAAATTTGTGTAAAAACAAAATTTCAAAGAGATCTGTTTATGCATAATTATTTATTTTAATCTAATTTTGATTACTTTAATTATTATTAATTAAATGAATATATTAATGAAAAAAATATATTCATAACTTCCCATAACCCATCCACTACTGCACAATCCTATAAACAAGGAAAAACTATGTTAATAACATTTTATTATATCCATAGTTATCTTAAACCAAATACATATTTTTCAATTTTTCAGTATTACAAAGTGGTCTTTGTTGTATTTATGAAGAGTAAGAGTTGAAATATTTTTACGGAATATTTTATCAAAGCAAGGATTTTTCAAGAAAAGATACCTAAAAAATAATGTTAAATAGTATAATTTTTGTTTTGGTCATTCTTTTTTCTTTTTTAATCAAATGAATAGTGTTGCTTGATTCTTTATCAATCATTTGTTTATATTGTGACAATGACATGTTTGCTAGAGTTTAACTAATTATTACTCTTATTGTACTAGCAATTATCATAGAAAGAGGAATACATGAACACAACATTAAGTAATATTATAAATAACAACATATTCATGTAATTTCTTAAAGTAGGTCTACAAAAGAAATAATGTACTAACATTAAATTATTTTTGATAAACCTCTAACTCAATAATAACATAAATTAAATGAGAGTAATATGATATGTTAATTATTAATTTAAATTTGCTGCATAAAATAAAAAATTAAGTTAGAATTGCTCATGAATAAAATTGCAGGAAATAATATAAAAAGAGGACAAAATAAAAATAAATGCAGATGTTTTTACAAAAACAAATTTAAACTTACAATAAAAAAAATTTAAATTTTGAATTCTAAGTTTGAGAAGAAAGTTATAAATAAATAAATTATATAATGTAGTTTGTTAGTATAAAGTTAATGTAGTTATTTTAAATTTGCCGCATAAAATGAAAAATTAAGTAAGAATCGTTCATGCATAAAATTACAAGAAATAATATAAAAAGCGGATAATAAAAATAAATGCAGATGTTTTTATAAAAAATTTAAACTTACAATAAAAAATTAAATTTTGAATTCAAAGTTGAAAAGAAAAATGTAAGTAAATAAATTATGTAATATAGTTTGTTAGTTTAGATTAATGTAGTTACTATTATTATTATTAAAAGAAGGGGAAAAAAGCTCCTCATCAAGCCAAGTAACGGTAAAAAAAATAAGTCAAATAGAAACTTATAATATAATGCTCAAAATTTTTTAATTACATGATAATTATTTTTAAAAAGTAAATAAATTTCTTGCAGTTCCATAATATTTAGACTTACAAAAAATTAACTGAAAGTTAAGAGGTTAAAAAGATCATTAACATTGAAACCATGTTATATATATTTAAAAAATTACTTTAGTCGGGAAGCAACAAAAATAATTTTTTTTTGGAAATAAATTTATAATAATATCATCCAATTATAAAAATTATATAGTACTAAAGTACCAATTAATTATATAATTTTTTAAATATCATATAATTGATATATGATTTTTTAGAATGATTGAAATACAAAATTTAAAATTTTGAAAAGCATTCCTACAATTTAATATTTAAGTGATTAAATTTTTTTAGTTTAATTTTATGTTGAACATTATCATAATTGTAAGACTTTTCTAAGTTATATTTTTCTTAATCTAAAGATTAAATTTTCTTATATTTTTATTATTTTGACAAGAAGATAATATGAATATGGTGAGAGTATTTATGATTTTGATTTAAATAATAATACTTAATATTATTTTTAACATAGGTACGGTAACTTTTTTTTCCCCACAATTTTTTATGAAGTTTTTTTAATGAACGTGGATTGTGGAGGAAGAGAAACATGGAGAGTTGTTTTTGCTAATGATATTTAGGATTAATGATCACTTAAAATTTAAAAATATACAGATTTCTAATAAAGCATAGAGTCTTTATTATTTTCATTTTATTACACGTTTCAATATATTCTAAAATAATTTTAAAAACAAGACAATTTCGAAAAATATTTAAATGTAAGACAAATTATTATAAATATTTTTAAAATAATACGTACTTATTAAAAACAATAATCACTATATTTTTGTATTTTTTTAATCTTTAAAAAAGAAAAACAAAACAAATTAATAGCAATTCGAACAAACAATACAAATGAGCGTGCAACGCTGGAAAAAAAACATAACCCCGTAAATATGAATAACTAATATTTTTAAAATTTTAAAAGTTGAATAACTAATCTTATCTCTAAAAAAATATTTAACTCCATAATCTATGTTTTTTGAGAAAAAGAAAAACTAAACTAACGTGGGTGCATTTTATTCGGAACTCAAAATCATTTAGTCATTAGCATTTAGCAATTTATTATTAAAGTTAACATTAAAAATCTAATAATTGCCTTACGTTTACTATATTTTAAAACTTATATACAATTATTCCCTATTTTCTAGAACTGATGTAAAATCATTTTTTAAAAATAATTTTAATTATTTAAAAATTCTGATTTTTGTGGTGCTGACACGTAAGTGCTATCACCTTTCCTATTATATATATATATAAATAATTTCACGTAAAATACTTATATTGGTTCATTTTCTGCAATTTATTTGAAGGAATGCAAAGATATTGCACTTAAAAAGTGCGGATGGCAAATCTAATGGACTATTAAATTAATTAACACTAATTATATTTTTAATCATGCTCCATTAGGTTCTGTTTGAAATAAGAGTATTGGGCTTTACAAAATCATCAGTGGAGGACAAATATATTATGAATTTCACATAGGATAGTTTTGACCTTTTCCCTATAAATTATTACTCTTTTTTTCTTAAATCATTTGTCGTATTTTTAATACTCTAATAGTTATTTCAAATTATTTATCATTTTAGAAGTTAGAGATAAAATGCATTTTTCATTTTATTCTTAGTAATAAATTTTCTTGAAGAGTACAACCACCTCAATTCTGATTTGGTGCATGCAAACTCTATACGGATAAGTTTTTACCCTATAGTTATCAAGGCAAAACATGTACACCTAAATAATTGAATATTTACAAAGCACGATATAGATGAGACAAATTTTTTCATGTGTAAATTAAGTTTTCAAAAAAAATTATATTTTCTATTAAATAAATAAAGTTATATGATACTGGTGTTATTGAGATATAATAAAATTTAGTGAATTTCTCGAAATGTACACAAGTTACATCAGAGTTTTACAATCATAAAAAAACACATGAAAAGGACAATTTATTTTTGTTCCATCAATCACGTCAACACAAAAAACAAATCATAAAAAAAGCAAATGACACCAAATTTCTTTCATTTCATTACTAATATTATTGTCCACGCTTCACACGATCTTAAATAATAAATTTATATTATTATCGAATAATAGTGTAAAAAAAATTTAAATTCGTTATTAATTTATTATTTAATAAGTAATCATCTTTTCACAAATTTTCTAACATTCTATATAAAATTCATTAGTGGAAAGAATTTGTTAAAAACATTTTTCACTTCCATTTAAAACTTTTCGACCGTATATGGAAAATTTGATTAAAATTAAAATTTTCAAAAATAAATATGAAAAGGAGAAAATATTGATAATATAAAAATTAATGAGCATGGGAACTTAAGATGCCATAAGTTTTTTTTCCTTCCTCTAAAATTTGCTTGTTTCTTAATGTAAGTTGTTTATAATTTTATTTATATAAGTTGAAAAAAAATGAAATGAAACAAAGACAATATTAAATAAATGTATAGTCATTAATGAGATCAAATTTCCTAGTATCTTTTATTTTTTGGCACTTGCCTTTTTCTTTTTATTTATTTTCTTTAGTATATAATTATTCATTTTTCTATATAACATCAATATTTTAATATTTAAGATATTATTTGAAGAAAAAAGAAGAGAGAAGATATAAAATTTATAATATCATTGATGACACACAATAACATCATAAAAGTAACAGCACAAAATTGTTTCGTTATACTTCATGAACTCAATACTAATTATTGTTATTTTGACCATTCCAAAATAAGTGTTATTTATATAGAAATATTAAATAAAAAATACATAAATATTAAATCATTAGAGACAAAAATAAATAAAATAAAAAGAGCTTTTTGGTATCAAATAGAAAATTACCATTAATCATATCACAATAATAATATATCTAGTCAAAGGTCAAAGAAGGGTTAGATGTATATATATTCAGTCAAAGATAGAATGATAAAATGTACGAAATGTTAGTCTTATTACAACAATTATAAATCTAGTCAAAGGTCAAAGAAGAATTAAATGTATATATATATCTAAGCAAAGATAGGAGCGTAAAATGTACGCAAGATTAGACTATATATATATCCTGTCAAAGATAGAAGTGTGGAATGTACAATGACAGAGTACTATGTATGAAGTTAGAGACTCAGTACACATAGTAGTCTTCAAAAAAAAGGAGCAAAATTCCCCCCCTTCTTCCTCAAAATTCATTTTCTAGGCTTCATTGTTTGTACAAGATAAAAAGCCCTAATAGTATCAATTAGCCCTTCCTGGACTTCACTCCTTTTTTTCCTTTGATTATAGATAAATCTTTAACTAATCTATTGATATTCCTTATTATTTTGAGCAATGAGGGCAATAAATATATATGTATATATATATATACACACACACACACATATATATAAAGAGAGAGAGAGAGACATTGAATGTTTTTTTGTATGTATATATCATTTGCTCAATTTTGTTCGAAAGTTTTCCCTTTTTGTTCTTTTCAATCTGATTTGCATGCTATTGCTTTAGTCCATTAGGGAACACCCTAAGAGACAATGATCTAGCTAGTTTGTGATCCTAGACGAATGTTTTGCAAATCTAGATGATATACCTGTATTGAACCTGTTTGCTTTTCATAAAAGTATAAAATCATTTTCTCAATTCCTCTAAATAGTTAAAAGCCAAATTACTTATTCTAGATTAAGGCTGGAGACTTGAAGAGTCCAAAAAAGTGCCCTATAATTAAAACACTCATAAAAGGTATTCAAAATTTGCATTGCTATTTTTTTTTATAAAAAAATCATTACTTTTCCTTTTCGGTTAGTGTTATGTTATAGTTACTTAGGTTCCTTAGGATTTTCAAATTTTAATACTAGTAAAATTGTTGATTTGATGTTCTAAATCTAGAAAATGAAACAACTTCTTAGGTTTATTTATTTTATTACTTAAAATGAACATATTTTAGTAGAAGCAAACTGGAACTACATGAAAATATCATTGTTTTTTTTTGTGGGTTGAGCTCTATGAAACAAAGGAAAATCCGAAACAAAAGTCAGGAACTAAATGTCATGTCCGACAAACTTTCGAGTTCAAGTTATTCTTCAGTATCACTATCATCTTCATCGAAAACCTAAAAAAGATAACAAGAAGTCAACTCTTAGATTTTGAGGATCTAAAAAGTACGATATATAACCACTAATTAAGGAAAAAAGAGTTAAAGCACTATAAACTGCATTTCGAGATACTCCAAATATAGGAAACTTCTTATCAAGCAAAGAACATATGAGAGCTTATATGATTCCACCAGTAAAATGTCGAACAGGTAAAATCGTTTGACACTGTTAGGATTAAAGGGAAGCCTTGTTGGTGCTTCATATTCTTCTTCAGCAAAGAACTAAGAAATAAAAGCGCATTATAATTGGAATAATCACTTTTCTTAGTTCTTTGCTGACGAAGTATATGAAGCACCAACAAAACTTCTCTTTAATCCTAATAGTATCACACGATTTTACCTGCCTGACATTTTGCTGGTGGAATCATAAAAGCTCTCATATGTTCTTTGCTTGATAAGAAGCTTCCCATATTTGAAATATCTCGAAATGTAGGTTTGTAGTGCTTTAACTCTTTTTTTCCTTTTTTAGTGGTTATTTCTCATACTTTTATTGGTTCCTCAATAATCTGAGAGTTGACTTCGTGTTATCTTTCCTAGGTTTTCGATGAAGATGATAGTCATGCTGAAGAATCACTTGAACTCGAAAGTTTGTTGGACATGACATTTAATCACCTCGAAGAAGTTAAGCTAGGTAACTTTATAGGAAGAATGTCTGAGATGCAGTTTATCAAGCTTTTGTTAGCCAACTCCCCGGTGTTGGAGAGAATGCTAATAGATCGACAGTTTCTTGATCAGGAATTTCTTGACACAAGATTAGAATTTTTCACTGAGATCTCAAATTTTTCGTGTGCATCACCTAAAGAAAAAATTGTCTGCATAGATTTAAGCTGATCTCGATCTTTTGCTTAGAAGTTCAAACTAAAAAGTGAGAAAGAGATGTTGATGTAGTATTATAACTCTCTGTTCTGCCTTGCTGTAACATCTATTTCATAACATGATCATTGCTTGAATGGATATTTTGATTAATTTGTTGTCATTATATGTTTAATAAATTATGCATATATACGTTTGTTGTCTAACAAATGATGTATATTTACTCTTTTCGTTAACAAGTGTATATTTATTGAATTAAGAAAAAAAATTAAATCATTTTTATTTAATTTCTAAAAATACCACACAACATTAAAAAATCGTCTTACCCATTTCTTAACCTTCCCGACCCCACTCAACTAAAAAAGTCAATCCCTTTTTTCATTTAGGTAAGTTCTGGTAATAATTCAGGTAGGAACAAGAAATAACTGATAATTCAGAAGTATTTTAATAAATAGTTGGTGGCAGTTCAAATAGGAAAAGTAAACACCGATAGTTTTGATAAGAAACTCTATAAAACATGATCTTTTAGACGTATTTTTGACTATTATTAATTTAAATAGACAAGAATGTTCCAACGTACAAATCATTTCTTAATGCCAATAAATAAAAAGAACAATGAAAACAAAGATTAAATATTATAATATCTTAAAATGGATCAATATTTTTATTTTATTTTTTCCTCTAATAATTTAATATTTATGTATTTTTAATTTAATATTCCTATATAGATAATACTTATTTTGGGACAGTCAAAATAATAATAATTATAGTATTGAATTCATGAAATATAACAAAATAATTGTGTACTCTTACTTTTATGATTTTATTGTGTGTCAATTATGTTTTTGAGAGTAGAGTTTAACATTATTCTAGATGCAGAGAAAATCACTGGAAAGATTTTGAAACAGTCCAAATATGCTTCTTTTTCCAAATTAGGTGATCTCAACTGAGGCATAGAAGTTAGTCGAGTTTCTAAATCTTTGATTCTGTAAAATATTAAGAGTACTCAATGTGAAAATTGACTTTGCTTGATTAAATAATTTTTTTGCTGGTATCAACTTCTCTCCATATATTCGAATACACAATTATGAGTGTAACTTAGATATCTATTGATTTTTGGAACTTTACGATATCCGAATGCTTATTTTATTGCAGATTTGTCACGATCCGAGCCCATACCCTAGACGTGGTAGGCATTCGAGAACCATTGCTGGTCCCCAAGCGAACCCTCATCCTGGCTGACTACAAGCGGAAGACTAACTCAAGCATACACAAGACTCAAACTCAAAGAAATGCTAAATCAACAGTTTCTTTAAATCTCAAAACTCTCTAAATATACTAAGTATGAACATAGGTTTTAAAGAAAGCATCTGAAACTGAAAGACTCTCCAAAATTATTTATCTATGAAGCCTCTACTGTACAAAGATGAGTGTCGGGGCAAGACCCACGACTCCTCAAGAGAACTACTACCAACAACTTATAAAACTGGAGTCCTCCGGAACCAAGGAGGTCTCACTCAAAAGCTGACAAGCGGATGAAGTGATCTCAACGGAACTCCTGTTGAGGATCCTAAGTGCCTATATCTGCATCATAAAAGATGCAGGTCGAATGACATCAGTACATTGAATGTACGAGTATGTAATATAGCTGAATAAAAAAATAACTAAATTGAAACTCTAGCAGTAACTCAACTGAAATATAATATAAATCATGATGGAAAACTCATTTAAACTATTACCGAAAGAATGCAATAATAGCATATACTGAACTGACCAGACTGAAAGAAATAGTCAATTCAACTCAATGTAAAGCATGATTAGAGATAAGATCATTTAAAGCTTCACAAAGTACAATATAATAACTCAAAGAAAACTGTATTTGAAAATACAATGAACGTACTCTTTACTCTATTGGAGAGTTTCTCTAACCGACAACCATCACTATGAGCTACGTGATAATACAACGTCTCGCCCATGCTGCCAGAACTTTCCTATACCTTGCCGGGGTATAGAACACCTCAACTAAGTAGATCCACTAAGATCTGCCCGAAGGCACTAAGGATTCATATAAACAGTATGATCCTTTACCCATGTTGACTACATGGTCTATGAGGAATGTGGGTTTTCTGAACTCATCTCCATATCGGTGCTCAATACTACTCCCAATATAAATATATATATATATATATACACACACTTATGCTCAATGTTTAAAAACATTCTCTTTTCTCAATTTGAGGTAATTGCTCAAAAGATCCTCTTAAAAGAGGTAACTGCTCTGAATTAACTCTGAACTCATTACTCGTTTAAAAATCAAAGTTTCTCTTTTCTCAATGTAAAAATGATAAATTTGGAAATCAATAGTTCCATTAAACTTTAAACAAAATGTCTCTTTAAACTTTCCTCAAAACTCTTCTTTACTTTCTCAGAAAATCAATTTAAGATAATTGTTCGATTAAAAAGATTCGCATCAATAACTCACTGAATAATCAAATAATAGCATTCATGCAGAAAAAAATAGACATGAACAATCAACTCTAGAATCTCAATGCATAATATATATCAACTCAAAATTTAGGAATAGCAACTCAAAATTTAACAATAAACTCATCTCAAGAATTATCAAAACTAAGAATATAACCCTAGATTATTCTTTAGTGATAGAAAGTAGATGTAGGGCGTGAGGATGAATTAAGACCATCACTATGATAGCCTTACACACCTGGGAAGAACGAAGTTCTTGGTGAAATTGGAAGAATAATCGAAAACATAGCTTTCTCCTCTTGGATCCTTGCTCTAAGACTTGGAAGCATTAATGAGAGTATTAGGGTTGATTAATATTGTTAAGGACCTTAATTAGGTGTAAAAACGTCGCGGATTAGACTTAGAAGGGGTGGAAAAAGACTAAACTATCCCTCTTTAAAAGCTGATAAAAATTGTCCACGGGACCATCTATGGTTCGTGGTCTGATCTACGGACCGTAGATCCCATCCGTGAAATTGATATTGAACTTTTAAGGCTCAAAAGTTCACTTACGGGTCCAAACGACGACCCATAGCAGTACTTACGGCCCATCGGTTGGATCCGTAGGTTTTGGGTCCCAAAAGTTGACTCTCAGTACTTTACCGACGACTTGACAGGATGGTTCGTCGTTCAACCGACGGATTGTTAGTTGGATCTGTCGTTCACAGACTCAGAAATTCTGATATGGCAATCTCTGGTAAATTGGCCATAACTTTTTACTCCGAGCTTGAAAAAAATGCAAACTTGGTGGCGTTGGAAAGAGAACTCAAAGACCTTCAATTTGCTAGGTCATGGGCCACCTAATTCATTATGTGCTGGGAGATATGATTGTTTGAAGTTGACCTAAGTAAAATCTTATGTCAAAACTTAATCGATAATGAAGTTTTCAACTCAACTTTGGGCTAGGAGGTTCTTGTGTCCTTAAGTCATATCCAAATCCATTCGAACACCAAAGAAATGACCTTTACACATATGAGCAATTTAAGAATCATCCAATATAATTTTTTTCATGCAAATAAAGAATGATTCGGGCCTTAGCTTAGAAATTTTCGTGGTGTTACAAGATTGATCAAGAAAATATGTTGACATGTACAAGGCTCACATCCTTAATTAATACTGACAAAATAATCGCAGTTAATAAAGTAAAATTTGTCAATGAGAATCCAATTGGAAAGTGTTCTCTTTATGGCAAAATAGATTTGACTTTTACATTGATTGGACTGCAAACATAGTGAAATTTGAGGCTTTGGTCACATCAAAACTTCCAGACAACTTATATCTTGTGTTTGAATACATAGAGCACAATCAAGTTCATCAAAGCGTAGGTATTTCTTCTACTTATTGTTTTATAATTTCTAGGGAGTTCATTATTTATAAACTGTAATTTGATGCAAAAAATCATTTTATAAGAAAAATTGCGCACACTTACAGTTTTGGCTCATGCTCATAGTATTATATTGTGTGCTTAACGTACAGTTTTAAGGTATGGGGTCTTTTGTAGTTATTGCCAACTTTCATCAAATATATACACACTTCACGAGATATATAAATATTTTTGCAAGGTCTATGTAGAATTATTAAACCTTAGCTTTAATCGTTGATGAGTTTGATCCACTGATAACTCCGTATAGGCAAAATAAGTGGGGCATGTGCTGTGTATGATGAGATACCTTAACCTAAAAAGTTTTCGAAAATGAAATTGTGCAATTCTTTCATCATAGAATGTAGATCAAATAAAGTGTTATTGTAGGAAAGTTGTAATCCATAATTCTTCATTTGTCTTAAATTTGAGAGTTAAATAATGTCCTCTCTACGAAAGAACTATTAGAACTGTTGATAATGATAATGACGTAATCTTCGACTGAATTTGTCATCAAGCATTACTATGTTATGAATGAAAATATGTGCACAAGATAGGTGTAACAAAGATGCCCCAATCACTCGAGCTATCTTAGCTTGTAGGATCAATATGTCTCTTTAGAAGTGCAACATTTATACATTTTCTATAAACAAGCATCGCCTTTTTGCAGTGTTGATAATAAGTTTTAGTGTCATATTTGAAGGAACACTGTTTTGGTACATGTCTTAATATGTAGTATTATTTGGTGTTCCTTGAACACAAACGGTTCTATTGATTTAAGAGCTAACTCTCTACTGATAAGTCAGTTATCAGTTAACTTTATACTGAAGTTGTAGGCTCGACGGACCTCAATAATTAATTTTTCTATCTTCTTGTAACATTTGTAACTAATTTGTAACTCTGATAGTTTAGTAGCTATTTCAGCTATACTTCTCATGGCTCTAATTGCTTTCTATATTTCCTATGGATTTCTTGTTCTATTGAGAATGTCTAAAGTTTTCAAATTCCAAGGAAGATAGAAACAATTTTTTATCTGGGAGCTACTTTATGAAATCATTGTTTGCCCTTTTTCAAGTTCACGTATTCTTTAGTCTTTATCCAAAATTCTATGTCCTTTTGTTTTTTGAGATTCTCTTTGCAAACTATATTTGCACTTCCGTCGTCTTAGCTTTGCAAATTATATATGAACTTTCATCGTCAGAACATATATTTAATGCTAAACTCCTCCTTAATTAGTTAATTACAACTACAGGGAAATACCATTTATATATGTTGTTATGCATAATGCAATGATAATAATGGCTCATATTACAGATAAAGATATGTTACATTGAAAGTAAGAATATCGGAGCACGGACCATTACCATCTAGTAGATAAGAAACATTAGAAATAGGAGGAGTTGGAAATCCCGCTGAAATTTTGTTTTCTCCTCACGTGAAGATGTGTACATACCTCTCGTGCTTGTAAGTTTTAAGCTCTTGGTTCTAATAAGTGGATGACCACTCATTCTATCCTCTCTTTTTTTAATTCAATTTTTTATAACCTCAAAGTTACTCAGCTATGAATATTTTACCTACAAAGTCATCAAACCTATTTAATTGATTTTCATTTAAATTTGCTTACATGGATTTTTTTTAAAATCAAAATTGTAAAAAATAAAAAGAATATTCATTTATATCATTTAATAATTTGACTCGCTAAAAATATAATATTTACCATTTTTATTTTATCCATTTCCCTTCTAAAAATATAATAAAAAGACAATGACTAGTCTTCTAATGATTCAATTTCACAAAAACAAATGGTTTCAAATTGCTTGGCGAAACATAGTCCTTAGATGTTTTTTTTGGCTAGCGCCCATAAGGGCCATTGCTTTCTATCAAAAAAAATTTCATATTCAGAACTCGAACTCGATACTTTTGATTAAGAAGGAGCAGCCCCATCCGTTATACCACATCATTGATGGTTGTTTTATTCTAAATTAAAAGAAAAAAAGATTAATTTAACAAAGAGTCGCCACTTAATTTTTAAAGAAAAATCAAGAAAACTTAATTTCAAAACGATTTAAAATAGAAAATCAATTTGAAATAACCAAAGGAGAATTCGAGGGTTCAATGTACGTTTCGAGAAGGTGTTAAGCACTCGAAATGCCCGCTAACTTGCGGTTGACCGACAACTTGAACATATTTGACTAACTTTAAAAAAATAGGCATTTTCTACAATTTTTTACACGTGAACCAATTTTAAGAAAAAAAGCATTTTTTGTTTCAAATAAAACTAAGGGAAAAAACTTAAAACAGTAATTTCAAGATTTCGAGCAATTACTTATTTATTTTGAAAAAAAAATTAACACAAAATAGCTATCTCTTGGGAATTATGAATTGAGTTTTAACTTTAAAATTGATTACCAAACAAGGCAAATAATAATAGTTAAACAATATAAAATAGTTGATAAGGAGGGAAAGATAGTTTGTGCCCAATTCTAGTTTCTGTCCGCCTGGACCAATACTTGGGCCTAAAATCTGATTCGGGCCTTAAGCCCACGTGCACCTGTCCTAAGCTAATAATAAACTATCAAAAGAGTGGGCCTTTGGACCCAAATACATCTGTCCTAATCTAACAAAATAAATACAAAAGATATGGGCTTTTGGCCCAAATACACCTGTCCTAAACTAATAAGAGTCTGCCAAAAGATGGGCCTTCGGCCCATTATCTTTCGAATACCCTGCTGGAAATTTTGGAAGGCCTTTGGGCCTAATTCTGCCTTTGTATACAGTGAGTGTATATCACTGTATACTCCCTATATACCGCTGTATCATCTCGTATGTTTGCGTATATTCGCGTATATTCAGCCCTCTTCGTACTTTCGAACACCTGCTTTTCAACCCTTAGGACCTGTTCTTCGATTTTGACTCAAAATGGACAAGATTAAGCCTCCTTGGCTCGAAATAAAATGCACGGGAACAATAAAGGAGTCCCGAGGACTCGTTCAAAGGTTCATGCAAGACAACAAAGAGAAAGTGATTAATAAATGACTAAAATCGACCCGATTTGAACACATTTCTTAATCAAAAGTAAACATAAGCAATTTGAGCAGAATGGAAACTACTGTTCATATGTGTATACACTAAGACTTGAAGGAAATTATGTCCTAAATTGCATCCAACAGAAGAGACACATAGCAAGCACGCTGATTGAACTAGGCCAAGTAAGACATTAAGGTATCTTTTTTATACACTTTTCACTGATGAAAGCTAAACGTGTTTATCGAACAATCCCAAAAAGATTAAAGAAAATGAGTCACATACTGCCACTTAACAGTTAAGAAATAAGAAGAAAGAAAAATAAAATAAAATATCAAGTAACCGACTTAAAGAACCAAGACATTCTATCCCTAACAATTAATGACAAGAGGGCAGCAGAGGCAACAATACAGCACAGTAAACTCTAGAATGAACTTCCTATGCGAGCATGCATCTAAAACAAGAGGCAGTAGACATGTAGGGATAAACCAAACTATAGCTTTCATATTTGAGTAAAACAAAGAACTCTAAACTGCTTTCCAGATTTGCACTAAAATTAAAAACAGGATTCTGCAAAGCTAAACATAGAAGTACCAATTTACAAGAATTTGAAACAATTGAAAAGTATCATGGCATAAAACAACAAGCTACTATACATCTCCAAAGGGATAACAAGCAAGAAACATGTAATAAACTCGAGATGTCACTGATTTAAAGAACTTTAAAGTAGATGCGAGACTAGCAAACTATTCATAACAAACAACATGAGAAAAGGGAGGAGAGGAGGCTGCTTAAGAAAGAAAAAAAAAATAAGGAGGCAGCATCACATACAATCTGAACATACTAAAAATAAGATTTTAGACAAAAGGAGGGCACAAACTTGATCAAAACAGGACAACCAAGCAGGCCATGACTACACTAGGATGTTTCAAGTCAACCAAGATCTAAACAACTATCTAGACCAAACTTAAACAATAAAGAACCTTAAAGGTCACGACATCAAAACGAACAGATTATAAGATCTATGAAAGCATGCACTAAGAACACATTATTCGGAGAGAAGAAGAAACAAACATTGTTAATCACATTTTCTGAAACCAAAACAGCCCTCACAAGCAGCATTCCAATCATACAAGAATAGATATGAACCCTACGAGATCAAGCTGCCATTGATGAAAATCTATAACCACGAATCAAAAACTAGAGAAGACAAACGAGGCTACAAATAAGCAGTGAAAAGAATAGAACAGTGCAGCCAACATACTTAAAACCAAAACCACATGAACATCACACCATTTCAAGCAAAACGAGATAGAGATTCAGCTAGCGTAGACACATGAAAGATTAACACTAAACGATAAGAACTTAACAGAGGAAAACGACACAAAAGTGGATACCCTTTTAGCTTGAAAACAGCCCGAACCATTGATTCTTTTAACTCAGCTTTAGTTAGAAAGAAAGTCGAAATAAGTTAGCCCGGAATGCTGAATAACAAACAATATACAACAAATATCATTGGAAGCAAGATTCTAAGAACAAACTATGAAGAAGAAGACATCGCAACAACTAATCAACTTAACGAGTCACACTAGTTGAAGCAGCAAGATAGTGAAAATATCCTTCATCTATCAGATAACAGAGACGAAATCACCTATGGAAGATGATCCCGACCTTCATGACTGAATCACAACTCCACAACTAACACGATGACATAACATTGAAAGAAGAAGATTTTAACAAGGTGAAACACTCGAAACCAAACAAAACCATCAAGATTTCAAGCTAACAAAGCCGAACAACAATATTCAAATAGCTGGCAGATTGCACTACTGATTTGCAACCAACAAAAGTCGGAATACACCACAAAATCTTAACATCTAAACACCTTAACAGTCAAGAATCAAACAATCGATACATTAGGAATAAAAGGGATGTAGAGTGTAATAAGGATTACCTTTCAGAATGCAGCAAACTGGACAGAGAACGAGCAAAGAGTAGCAAATTCACCGCGAGAGAGACTCTTTTGAGCTTTGCGAGCAGTGACCAAGAGGAAGCAAAGAAACGCAGGTGTATATTTCTATATGACTTTGATAGCCTAAACTCTTTCTGTATCTGTTCTTGCCAACTAAAAATTTCCCAAAAATTTCAAACAAAATTTTGCCCACCCAGCCAATCCAACCCCTAAACAGTGAACAAACAGGGAAATATATAGGAGGGAATTCAGGTTCACTTTTGGGGGGGAAAAGGGGATGGAATCGGATAAGATTTGGGGCCAATTTTTGAAATTTCCCATTGAATTCTTATCCAAACCAAGGAAAAACCAATTCAATCCCTCAATTCGAACAGAATTTGCAATGGAAAGGGCGAGGTGGACGTGTCGGATGATTTCCATTTTCCTCGACCTCGACCTCGACGTGGCGCGATCTTGAACAATCAAGGACGAATATTGGCTGGATTCGTAAGAATTGCAGAGGGGCAAGGAAGACGACGAAGCTATAATTGGCCCAACAAGAAAAACAAGAAATTTTTAGCCAATGAATTTGGCCCAACAAGAAAAACAATGGATTTAAAGACTTGGGGGAAAGGGCTATAATTGAAATTAGGGGATGGCCAATGAATTTGAATTTTAGCCAATTTAAGTTAAAGAAGTTAACCACATTGAGCTAAATTAGCAAATTTGGTTAAAATTTAAATAAGGTGAATTTATATAAATTAATCAATGAGCTTCTTATCTTAAACAAAGTAAAATAATTAACTTAAATATAGACTAATTAACTCAAAAACATATAAATTACAACTTAAACTAAAACTAATTTAATAAATGTTTAACTAAAAGTAAAATCTTTTTGAGTTAATTTTCGAATTTTCATAAAATGTAATAATTATACAAAATTATATAAAATTATATTTATCATTTAAAAATTATTAAAAGTGAAAAAATTACATAAGAATAACTTGAAGAATATTTTGAACTTTATAAAAAAAAAATCAATTATTTCAAAACGTTTGGAATTTGAAGAAGCTCGATGATTAATTCATATCGTGGCGGGTCAAAATTGGGTGTCTACAACGGTTAGTGCTTACCATTCTATTTTGATGTTGTTAATTATTCTTTGATTCAAGATCTTTTCCTTAATCCTCAGTATTTCTTTCTTTACCACTAAGATCCTTCACCAATATTACTATTATTTTTACCGAAAATGAAATTTATAGCAATTATCTGGATCTTCAATTAATTGCTTCATCAATTGTTCAGCTTTCCTTTAAATACGTGATCAATCAAATCTTGCAAGACAATAATAACCGCAAATCTTGCATGAACTCATATAATCATTTAATTTTTAATATGGTACATGGGGAATTAAGTGTTTAATAATTTAATTATGAATTTTGCAAAATAATGATAGTTTAAATATGAATTTTGCAAAATAATGATAATTTAAATATGACTTTTGCAATAATTTATTACTAATTGATTGGTTCTTTTTTGTAAAATGATAGAGATATGAAATCCGTGATCCAATAAAATTTTTATTTTTATTTTGAGGTCATAATCAAATACTACTATATACTAGTAATATTTTTTCATAAATTCCGTGAACAAATTAAATAAATATAGTAATCTTACCCTCCCAAATATGATGATAGTTAAATATTCTCCTTAATAAATGCGTTTCCATCAGAAAAAATTATTGAACGCACGCCTAATATTACATTAAATTAAAGTCTTCCTTCTTAACGTTTGGGATTCATTCCATTAGCAAGGGACGGAGTCAATGTGTTGGTTACGTATTCGATCGAATTCAATAACTTTAGTTTAAACTCTGAAATTGTAATAAGAAATTCATATAATATGTATAAAATTATTAATTTAGACCTAATAACTTATAAAATTATAATTTTGAATCTATAAATTCAAATTTCTGACTTCGCTTTTACATGTAAGTAGAATGGTTAGTAAGTGGAGGACTCTATTTGGATGGATGCATGAGTCAAGCTAGCTTTAATTTTGGGATTCTATTGGATCCCTTTTCTTCCCTTTTTTCTCCACTTTTGATCTGTAAAAATATAGAAATTACTAGTCCCTTTATTTCACAAGCTATAGCTGTATGCACTACATATTGTTACTTTACTATTAGATTGTAATATATCTTGTGCTATTCCACATATATGTAATTATGCATGTGAGGAGGAAAATTAAAAGTTGGTTCGGAAAAGGGCCAAAAATACTCATGTACTATTCGAAAAGGTTCAAATATACCCCTTATTTACCTATTGGGCTAAAAATATCCTTCAGTCAATCTTTTTGGTCCATTATTACCCTTTAAACTAACAGCCTTATATTTTTAAATTATTATCATTGTTAATTATTACGTGACATCTTTCTATTGGATAAAGTTAAATTCCATCCCACCAAACTTTCCCTACCCGCTCGGCCCATAATCACATCACTCGACCCAAACCCAACTAAAAATCCATCAGAAATAATTAATAATGTAATTTGGCAAGGGGGAGACTGGAGAGGAGACATGGCTGACATGGTATTTGATTGCATCCAGGAGATGGATATTAACAACAGAATGATGGTACTTCAATTTTGAAATTTCTTCTGTATTCTTTGCCATAGTGTTGTCATTTGCCATCCATCGTATGTTTAATGTAATAATCATTTCTATAATTTTTATAACACTCTTTTATAGTGTGAAGAACTCTAATTCACTTCCCTGTGGATTTTGAATGTTCTGATTTCCCTCTTACAGTATCAAAATTTTCTATTTCCCTCCTTCTGGTAGCAGTCAGCTTTAGTATCTCTGACTGATGACTTGTTCCTCATAGATGCTCTATTTTTTAGCTGCTCATAAAAATCCTTTTGAAATTGTGAGTGACAGAACTAACCTGAAATGTATGAAGGTATATCTTAAAATGCATATTATTATCCTCCACATAGAGGTGGCAAAAATATACCCAACCCGCCCAACCCGACCCAAACCCAGCTAGGTATGAATGGGTTGGGTTATAAACAAAATAGATATGGGTCATATTGGATTGAACCCAAATAAACCCAACTAAATATTGGGTAAAAAATGGGTTAAGTTGGTGTAACCCAGCAGGTTCAAACCCAACCCAACCCAATGGGTTCAAACCCTAGAAGAGGCAGTCGGAACCCATACAATTACTGAACGCAGAACCCATTCTCAGAACTCGGAATCAATCGCTTCTCCGATCTCCATTATCTACTCTCTTCTAGTAAGTTTCTAATACTAGTAATTGGTCTCAAAAGTCAACCCCTTTTCTGGATTGAGAATTAATCGAAGATTAACAATTTAATTTTTTTACTTTTTTTCAGAAATTGATGGAGAATACAGATCAAGTCGAAGAGTCGATCGAAGCCAGCTCTACAAGCAAAAGGAGCTCTAAGGTATGGGATCATTTTTGGAAGTTACCACTTGAAGTTAATCCGGATAGTAGGTTGAGGGCGAAATGTAAAGATTGTCATCAGGTATATTTGGCTGATTCTAAAGCTGGTACTACAAATTTAAAGCGTCACCGAGCTAGGATTCATAGTAATGTGTCAGAATCAGGTCGTTATCCAGTTGTGAATAATCAACTGTTTCGTGAATTGATTGCGAAAGCTATAGTAAGGCATAACTTACCTTTTTCATTCGTGGAATATGAAGTTATAAGGGAGATATTTAGTTTCTTGAATCCTACTGTCAAAACTATTTCAAGAAATACTTCAAAGATTGATGTTTTGAAATTACATCAAAAGCAAAACAAGAAAGTTCATGAAGAAATTGCAGAAATTTCTAGTAGAGTATGCTTAACTACTGATTTGTGGACATCAATTACCGTAAATGGTTATTTTTGTCTGACGGCTCCACACTCCATTGTTATCATTGAATCCTCGCGTCCACTCTCTTGTCGCCAACTTCTTTCTTGCCAATCGCTTCTCTGCAGGAACTTGATAATGATCTGCTTTTTTATTTCTGATGTAATTTGCCCGTCGCTTCTCTACAGGTTCAAGGGAGAGGAGATCGATTCAATCTGTTTTATTTCTGATGGATTTTTAGTTGGATTTGGATCAAGGGATGTGAATATGGGTCGGACGGATTGGGGAAGGTTTGTTGGGTTGGAATTTAATTTTATCCAATAGAAAGATGTCACGTAATAATTAATAATAATAATAATTCAAAAAATATAAGGCTGTTAGTTTAAAGGGTAATAATAGACCAAAAAGATTGACTGAAGGGTATTTTAGCCCAATAGGTGAATGAGGGGTATATTTGAACCTTTTCGAATAATACGGAGATATTTTTGGCCCTTTTCCGAAGTTGGTTATATATACCAAAAAAAAATATCTAAATGTAGGTAATCATGTTACCATTAAAACATAGTACTTACAAATTATATTATTACTCTATTATAATGCTAAAAGTCGAGGAATCATACATAGAGTATTAATGATGGTTATAACAAAAAGGTAAAATAACCAAATAGAAAAATACAGTTATAAAAATAGATAGAATAATATCGTTTCAGATAAATCCTTTTGGCCAGAAAAATTTGGCCATAATAGCCCAAATACTTATTCACATTATAAATTAGTTTTTTTTTTGACAATTATACCCTTCTTTGTCAATTTATTTTTACTAATATATTCGTTAAGGAAAGTGCTAAATGACCAAAATTATGTGGCCATAATTTGGCCAGAAACATGTAAAAGACTATAATAACCTTTTCTTTTCAAACAAAGTTAAAGTCTTTCCAAAGCAAAATTATTGAATTTTTAGGATGCATTTATTATTTTAACCACTTGAATTCTTTGTGTCCCACCTATTAAAGCATTTAATGGTTTAATTCCTATTTTTAATTCTTTATTCTTCTTATTTTTTTCTTTGCCAGTTGACTTCTTCTTCTTCTTATAATATTTTTCTTTCATTGTCTCTTTATAGAAATTTTAAAAAAAGTGGTGAAAATAAATGATTTTATTTTAAGCACTCAAATTGGTTAAACTTATCTTTAAAATGACAAAAATGAAATGAAATGAAATTATATAAAAAAAAAATTAGTTTATCTTTCCGTGAAGCTTCACTAATGTAAAACATTTTTTTAAAATTACAAAAAAAAATTATTTATGAGATTTAATTTCATAGTCTTTGTATCTAAATAATTAATACATTAAACACTTTTATAATACAACTCAATTTTAAATACACTATTTATATATTAAAATCAAACAATTACACTTCATGAACTAAGAAACTTTTACACTTACACATAAGTTTATCTATAATTAAATACATTAAAATAGAACATTTTTTTGAAGTTATTCTTATGAAATTTTAAACAATAATAAAAAATTATTAATACATTTGATTAAAAGAAGAATTAATATTTTTTGAAAATATTAAATGACACAATTTTTTTAATAAGATATACCAACTATTATTCTATTTTATAACAAAAAATATTACTTTAAATACGTATGATATTTATAATTTTATTTAACAATAATATTTTAATATATATTTTCTCTTTTTATTTTTTATTTTTATTATTCTTTCACTTTAAAATTATTTTATATATAATTATAAATTATTTAAGTAGAATTTCATTTATGTAGGATTTCTATTCTATAAAAGGTTTGAATGTTTTTAGAAAAATATGGATAATTTTATTGGAGAATGACGAATGTAACCGTAGGATATATAATTTTATATAAAATGTAAGTGTTTTTATAAAGAGAGAAAATACATAATTACCCCCATCGAACTTATATCCTTTTGAAAAATATTAAGTTTTAGTATTTAGCTCGGAGGGAAACTAATCTTGAAATTTGAGATGATTTCGTGAAGAATTGAAGATGTTCAAAATTTGGAAGTTATTTATGTTCTTCATGTGTTTTTTATGTTTTTAAGGAAGAACAAGTAAAAAGAGTACATTTGATCCAAACACTACAATTGAAAAGTGTTAAACCTTGTTCGGGAGGTAAAAAGTGGTTTTACAAAATTGGAGTTTAAAAAAATGGCATGGATGAACCTTTTCTTTAACAACAATGGCATAGATGAGCCAAACTTTTAACCGATTGCATAAATGAGCATTTTCAGAAAATTCGATGACATATTTGAGCCTTTTCCCTCTTTTTAATGATTAATTGGCATACTCTTAGTTGTCAGTTGGCTTAAGGAGAGAGCTTTTTCTCTCCTTTTAATTATAATATATATATTATATATATATAAAGGAAAAAATGGTTCCGTTTTTTTATTTTTATGTAGAAATTATTATGCAGAAGTTTTATTTTCTTCAAATAACCTGCAATTGTAAATATTTTTTATATTTCAAATAAGTCGGCCGTTTATATTTTTTTGGTATTTGTAATTATGGTGCAGAATGATTTTTTTTTCCCAAATTAATGGCAAATGAATTTGAGTTTATTTTAATTTTTTAAATTTATTTCGTAGAAGTTTTTTAAAGTTTCTACTTTTGCTCTTTGAAATATTTTATTTATTTTATGTATGAAATAGTCTATTAAAAAAAAGGAAAAAATTCTTTAAAAATCGCTCATTTTTTTCGAGGATTCTAATTTTTAAGTATTTTATTATTACGTGCTTTTAAAATTTAGCACCATTATTTGGAACAAACACATTCAATTTATTTAACCAAAAAAAAAATCAATACAACAGTTTTAAACGTTAACAGATTCTTAAAACTGTTTTTAATTTATGCTTTTTTAATTGTTTTGTTTTTTAAATTGTTATTTATTATTTAATATATCTACAAATTTTATGGTGCTAACATGTGGCACTTTTTCCTCTCCTATTATAAGTAGCATATCAATTTTTTTAGCATATCAGTTTTCTATCGTCCTTCTTCTATAGATGGATAGAAAAAGTTTGAAATGAAAAATCATTTAAATTATCATCAGAAAAATTATATTATAAATAGAATTGCATAACTTAAGTCATCGCAAAATGATTAAAATTTTATGTTAGCAATTTCAATAATTGCTTATTACATGTTATACTTAAGTAAACATTTATATTTCAGATTTCTTTTCCTATAATGTGTTGATATCTACCATATTGAAGATGTTTTTACTTTTCTTAATAAGTTTTCCTTCAAATTATACTAATAAATGCACAAATTTTTTGCTATTTTCCAAACACATGAAAGAATTAAAATTGATTGATACAAGAACTTTTAATTATATTTACGTGAATAGCATATTATACAGTTTATTGAATTTAAAAAATTATTGATATATTTTATATGACAATTCTCCTTTTAATATAATATATAGAAAGATTCATCTTACACTTAAAATTTAACTTTTTCTCAGTTTAATTTAACATCTTTATTATTTAATTTATAAAAAAAAATTAATAGTTATTTCAATTAAATATTTTAATTTTCAATGTATATTCAATTTTTAATTACAATGCTTATTAATAGTCTTAGAATTTTTAAGTGACAATTTATAAAGCTTATTGTAAGTTTACCCTAATGTAATTATTACCTTCACTATATATTATTGTCATTTAAGTAAGAAATTTTTAATAATAATTTATATATTTAGAAATTACATAAAAAATATTATAAATTATAATTTTAATGATTAAGCATATTTTTTAAAAAATATAAAAAATTTACAGTCAAATAAATATTGAATTGACTCTCCAAATTATTTGAGTTTGTTGTTCTTTATTAATTTTTCGCTTTCATTCTTTAGTGTGAAAAACATTAGAAATAAAAGAAGCAGTGAATTAATAAAAATGATTTTATTTTTTTTTTAAAAAATGCAAACTAAAATTAATTTTTTTTGCGGTCATATTTGAATTTTATTTTTGGAGTTTTTAAAAAAATTGATGCATCTATAATAGACTTTGAATGAAGATGAGCGAAAAATTAAATTTGATCATCAACATAATAAATCAAAAGTAATCGTTGAATTAAAGAAGATAAAAAAAAAAAAGAGACAAAAGTTCTTGTATGAAGAGGATCAAATATATACCTCGAAATATTGTGAGAAGGGTCAAGTATACCTTGTATAATTTTTATTTTATTAAAAATTTAATCAATTTTTCACTTCCGTCACTCTTCAAACTTACCTTAAAATATTGCGAGAAAGGTCAAATATACCTTGTATAATTTTTATTTTATCAAAAAATAATTTTGAATCAATTTTTCACTTCTGTCAACTAAAAAGGATTTTGGCTATATCAAAGTTATCTATGTAACAATTGAAATAAATGTGAGACACTTTCTTTTAACAAAAAATATATTATCTCTAAATTACAAAATTGAGAAGTATAATTTATTATTATTATTATTATTATTGTTATATAAATGACCATTATATATGACACTTTTTATTAATAATTTTACTTGTTAAGTTATTTTATAAATATTGAATTTAAATTGAGTGTGAGTTGAATTTATTTTAAATTTAATATTATTAGTGTTTATCTTGCCATTCAAATTTTAATTTTTTTTATTGTCAATTCAAATTTGTGTTCTTTATAATTTTTATTGGAAAATAGAGGGAAGAAAATAAATTATTCACGTGTGGCTATCATTTTGTAGCCTTTTTAAAAGAAAAAGAAATTGAAATTAACATGTATTTATGGAAATTATGGGAATAAGTCTATTCCTCATGTATTGGGAAACTTTGTCATGTATTAAAAAATAATTAATAAATTTAAATTTGAAAAAGGGTAAAAATGTCAAAAAAATTAACCTGTTTATAGTGTGAATATGTCATTCTGACCATTATGGCCAAAATGATTTTTCAATTTATTAAATATGTTTCATAAATGAGAAAGCTTTCCAATACATGGGAAATTGAGTAATTTTCATATTTCTCTAACTTCCATACATATATGGCTTTTAATATCTTTTAGAAATGTTGTAAAATGTCCAAAGGCCAATATGTATGTATTTTTTCTTTTATCTTTTTCCCTTTTCTAAATAAAAATCTATAAAGAATACAAAATTTTAATTGATAATTAGAAAATAAAATTTAAAATTTAAATTACAAAATAAGCTCACTCATAAAATTAAATTCAAAATAATTTTAACTCACACTCATCTTCTTGTAAAGTCTATCATAGATTCGACAATTTTTTCGTACTACAAAAAAATAAATTACAAATATGACAGCAAAAGAAAATAGTTTTAATTTTTTTTCTTTTCTCTTTTTTATTCCATTCTCACTCTTTCTTTTTAATTTTCATCTTTTTCAAAATAAAAATTAAATAAAAATAAAATATTCAGATAATGATAAGCGAATAAATCCACAAACAAGATATTTAAAACTGAAATTAATCGTTGGAATAAAGAATTCTAAAAGAAAATTACCTGTGAGAAGTGTCAAGTATATTATTGAACTTTGTGAGATGGATCATATATCCCTAAATAAATTTTGTTTTAGTACAAAATTAAAACAAGTAAATTTTATAAAGATCAAACAATATGTTAGAAATCGACATATTATAAAAATTATTTTAAATTTTTATATTTAAATATTATTTAAAATTATTTCAATAAGGACATTTAAAACTCAAAAACACTTTAGGCATGGTGAATATCAATACATTATAAAATTTGTAAAAATCATATAGTTTATATGTATTGACCCTAGCAAAAATCATGGTGAATATGTTTAATGTATGTATTTACTAAATTTGAAAAATCATACTTAATTCAATTTACTAAATTGTGCATTACCGAGTAATTAGTATAATTTTTAATTGGAGAATAATCTACTTATATCTATTATTAACATGAATTTTAATTGTCTCATTCGATAAAAAATTCTATATAAAATGAAAATAATTTTAAAAAAATGTATATCCTAATTATGTTATACTTTATTTACATACATTAAACATATAGTAATTTAATATAGTATCCTACATAAAGTACATCTATTTTAAAGTATTATAATTGATAATTAGGTATTGAGCGATTATTTATTTATTTATTTTGAAACATCCTCTTAATTAGTATTATTGGAGTAACTGAATTTTTTATTCATGGTTAAAATTAGTGAAATAATTTTACCAATTTATTTATATGTTAATTCTTGTTTGGAATGATTATAATATAAAAAAAAATGTGCTATTCATGGCCTAGTTATAAATGTCTTATCATCAATTGTTTTTTTATAAATATCTAATTTTCAAAATTACATTATTTTTTTCTCGTGAAAAACATCCATTATATAGACTAATTTATTTAGTTGATTATATTTAAAGAAAAAATCAATTATAATTTTTTTGAATCTAAGCTTAATTACTTTATTTTATTAAATTTGTATTACAAAATAATTAAGTATAATCTTAAGTAGATAAAGTAATCATTTGTAGTTATTATTAATGAGAAATTTAATTGTCTTTTTCAATAAAGAGATTTATTTTAAGAGAAAAAACTATTTTTTTCAAAGGTATGCATTGATACATTATGAACATAATTGAGTTCGGGGAAGGGGTAGAGGAGGGAGTGTAGGTTATGTATATGTAGAACATAATTTATTACTAATTTGTATGGTATAGAAATGAAAAAAATATTACGATTTTTTTAAAACTAAAGCATACAATTTTTTTAATTAACTTAACAATATTTATTTTTAAAAACAAATTGAATGAACTAGACACACAAAAAAAAATATACACAAAAATACTTTTTTCAATTTCCTTGGCAGCTAAAGAATTTGTGTTTTAGTAGTTCAAACTTCAAGGGGTTTGGGAAATAGAAAAAAGTTAATTTTGTTTTGGAGGGAAAAGTATTGAGGATTAAATGCAAAAATTTAAATAAGGATATTATAGACTTTTTACATTTCTGGCCAAATTCTGGCCATTTTTTTCTGCCCATTTAGCACTTCCCGTATCAATGAATCAATGAAAGATCTGTGTTATAGCTGATTCTTATTGAAATAAGGAAAAACTTTCTAATTTTTTAATGTGAAAGCACTACTATTTTTTTTTTTGTAATAATTTTAAAATATATAAAAATTATGTTAAAGAAAAAATTTATTCACATATATGCTATTGTTATAATGAAAAGAGAAATTTATTTCCAATATTTTGACATATAAGTTACACTAGTAAAGAAAAGCATAACTACTTCTATACTAGTCAGTCAGGCATCCTCCTTTATCCGCGTTGACATAGCCGGAGTTTTTCAAGTATACTGGATAGCTAACAAAAGTTTAAAAGCATAATAATAATAGACCAAGCATCAACATTTACCAATCTCCACCTCTTTGCTAACATTCTTAGAATCTTTGCTTCTAGTGAAAAGAGCTTCCATTTCTTCCAAAGACTTTCCCTTAGTCTCAGGCAAGAAATAGTAAAAAAATATCAAAGCCACCACAGATATCCCAGCAAACATGAAGAAAGTACCTGCAATTGTAATTGCTGCAGAAATTGACAAAAAGGTCATAGAAACTGTTGCATTCATCAACCTATTAACTGCAACGCCAATTCCAACTCCTAAACCCCTAAACTTTAGAGGAAAAATCTCAGCAGTATATACCCAAGTAACAGGACCAAGCCCAACGTTGAAAAACATCACAAATCCATAAGTTGTAATTATGCTAAGGACTAAAGCCCATATAAGTTTTCCACCAGAATGCTCTGCCAAAGTTAAGAAAATAC
The DNA here is from genome assembly GCA_018342035.1 of Solanum appendiculatum. Taxonomy (NCBI): domain Eukaryota; kingdom Viridiplantae; phylum Streptophyta; class Magnoliopsida; order Solanales; family Solanaceae; genus Solanum; species Solanum appendiculatum. Next base: position 173,487 of record JAGDQO010001382.1, on the reverse strand, counting down.
CAAGTCCAGTTAATGTCACAACCATACCACTTAAACTTGTCAACAAAAGTTTTCTCCTACCAACTCTGTCAATCAAGACAGTCGACAACAATATGAATGTGAACTTAGTTAATCCGACACCAACTGTGGCAAGAATTTGGTGCTTATGCTCATTTAACCCTGCTTTGTCAAAGATTTTGTGACTGTATAATATCACAGCTTCAATTCCAGTTGCATGTTCAAAGAAATGAATTCCCACACCAGCAATTAAAATCCATCTGAGTGATTTTGTTGGCTTTAGAAGCAATTCTTTCCAAATACCTTCACCTTGTGACTTTACTGAATCCGGAATCTTGACAATGTCATCATCACAATTTTCTTCAATGCCTATAGCTTTTTTAATCTCCCTCAACCGGAATTCAGCTTCTTCAGGGTCGTTTGAAACTTTGTACATTATTTCCTTGGCTTCTCCTAGACGACCTTTCATGATTAGCCATCTAGGAGACTCTGGCATTCTGAGAATACCAATCGCTAAGAAAAATGAAGGAATTGCTGCAATTCCTAACATAATTCTCCAGCCAAGTCTAAGAGGCAATCCGGAAAAAATATAATTAGACAAATAACCAAATAAGATCCCAATGCTAATTCCAACTTCTGGAAGAGAAGTTAGAAATCCACGCGTCGATGGAGATGAAACTTCTGCTGAATAAACTGGTGCAATCATAAGTGCAAAACCAACACCAACTCCAGCAATACATCGACCTACTAATAAAACCGCGTAACTTGGACCGTATCCCATTACAACAGATCCTAATAAGAAAATTACCGAAGCTATAACTATAGTGTAACGCCGGCCAATATAATCCGATGTTCTTCCAGCGCTGAGAGAGCCAACTAAAGCACATAAATTAAGTATCCCTGCTAGAACTTCTGTTTTTGCATCACTGATTTTGAATTCCTTTTTCACAAAAATCATTGCTCCACTCATCACTCCGGTATCTGAATTCAAACATAAATTCTCGTTAGGCTATTTATATTTTGAATCCCCCAATGAAAATCTTGACTCTATCTGATCCAATGCAATTATAGATTAGTCGGGCTAATGAGTTTCAAATACAGGCATGACTACATGATGGAAAATTAAGTAAAAAGAAGAATGAAGAAGTAGAAAACTAACCATATCCAAAGATGATAGATATCATGGAAGCAACTATGGAACAAGCACAAGCATATTTGTTAATCCTTGTGGGATTTTCTCCACCGGTACCCTTCTCCATAATTTTTCAATGCAACAATAGCTTTGATAGAAAAATATATCCTCCAATTCAATAAGTGCTTGATATGTATGAACAATATATGTGTAAATATATATAGTAAGTAATAAAGTAAAATGGTATGACACTTATTCATTTCAGCTACGGATCAAGAAAATCAGATCTCTGTCCTTTTCATGAACTTCATGAACTATGGCTCTTATATATATAAAAAAAGAATGGTAACACAATCCTATTCTAATTATAATTACTATTTATTTGGGTTTTTTTAGTTTTCAAAACGTTATAATATGTGTTAATTAATTAGTTAGAATATTTGTGGATAAGATTTACAAGTCTGACGAGTCCGGGAACTGACCAGTCAACTCCCATCCAAAAACTTCTTCTTTTTTTTCAAAAACTTCAAAAATCGCCAAAATCATTTGCTAATCGATCGGATGAAGTTAATTAAAAATTAGAAACAATTATTGAACATCATTTGCAAATTAGTACAAATAGTGAGCAGTTGAGGTCTTGAGGACTTATAAAACATATTTATAAGGGCATTCATTTTACAACCAATTATTTAGATGCCTTGGTAAGCCTGAAAATGTGCTTTCTAATTTTTATATTTTTTAAAAAACATAATTTCTTCCCTTCTAGATTTAGTAAGACCTAAGTTTATCAATCAAAGGGTTTTGTATTATTTTTTAGAGCTACGTGTCCAAAACATATCTAAATTTTTTATTTTTAAAAAAATTTTATACCTAAATTATTGCAAGTGTGAGAAAGACACTTAAATTATCACTCATTAGTTTGAAAAAAATATGTGGTGGTATCATGTGTATTACGCTCTCTCTCTCTCTCTTTTTAAAATAAAAAATTGTCACATAAATTGTCATGTGGAAAACAATTCCACTGTGGCAAAAAAGTGGCAATACATAACTAACACTGGGATGGCAATGGGGCAGGTTGAGCTTAACCTGCAAAGTTTTCAACCCGCCCCGCTTCGTCCCGCATAACAATTTTTTTCATTTTCAACCCGTCCCATCCCGGCCCGCATAAATTTGTTAATATTTGCCTTTTTTAATTAAGTTTGATTCTAAAAATAAAATTCATAAAATAAAACTCATTTTCTCATTAAGTTTGATACTAAAAATTAAATTTATTTTCTCATTAAGTTATACTAATTTATTAGATAATAACTTAAAATTTTATTTTTTTAAAGGTCAATTGGCAAGAATGTAAGAAACCGTATTAATTTTTATTGAACTATTTTCATTTACTATCTTGAATATTTTAGTAACTTTAAAGAAATTATCTTAATAAATAATGCTTTGTCACTCTTATTATTTAGGTTTCATTTGATCTTAATGTATAAACATGATGGAAATGGTCCTTCTAATAAACTTCAACTGTGATCATAAATCATTACTAACTTCTTATATCACTTTGTATTTTCTTTTCATATTTGATTTTAACATGATTTACTTAAGACAATCGAGGATCTATACCTTCACAAGATCACCCAACTTATGAGATTACAATGAATATATTGTTATTGTAGTGAAAAAAGATAAGTTTATTTCCACTATTTTGACACAAATAAAGAGAAGCAAAATTGGAAAATTCTTCCCTTGAAATAAGTTATGCTAGTAAAGAAAAACATCCGTAACTACTTTTATACTAGTCAACCGTCCTCTTTTATTCGCGTTGTGCATAGGCGCTAACCAATACCAAAATTTATTGCATAATAATTGTTGAAGCCATCAATGATTTCCAATCTCCACCTCTTTTCTAACATTCTTAGAATCTTTGGTTTTAGTGAAAAGAGCTTCCATTTCTTCCAAAGACTTTCCTTTAGTCTCAGGCAAGAAAAAGTAGAAAAAGATCAAAGCGATGACTGATATCCCAGCAAACATGAAGAAAGTACCTGCAATTGTCATTGCGGAAATCATTGACAAAAAAGTCATAGAAACTGTTGCATTCATCAATCTGTTAACTGCAACACCAATTCCGACTCCTAAACCCCTATACCTAAGAGGAAAAATCTCGGCAGTATATACCCAAGTAACAGGTGCAAGCCCAACATTGAAAAATGCCACATATGAATAAGTTGTAATTATGCTAAGGACCAAAGCCCATATAAGTTTGCCACCAGATTGCTCTGCCAAAGTCAAGAAAGTCCCAAGTCCAGTTAATGCCACAATCATCCCAGTTACACTCGTTAACACTAACTTTCTCCTACCAACTCTGTCAATCAAGATAGTCGACAACACTATGAATGAGAACTTAGTTAATCCAACACCACATGTCGCAAGAATTTGGTGTTTATGGTCATGTACCCCTGCTTTCGCAAATATTTTGTGACTATATAATATCACTGCTTCAATTCCAGTTGCATGTTCAAAGAAATGAATTCCTATACCAGCAAGTAAAATCCTTTGTAGTGATTTTGTTGGTTTTAGAAGCAGTTCTTTCCAAACACCTTCCCCTTGTGTCTTTACTGAATCTGAAATCTTGACAACATCATCATCACAATTTTCGTCGATGCCTAAATTTCTTTTAACCTCCCTCAATCGGAATTCAGCTTCTTCAGCGTCATTTGAAACTTTATACAATATTTCCTTGCCTTCTCTTAGACGACCTTTCATGATCAGCCATCTAGGAGACTCTGGCATTTTGAGAATGCCAATCGCCAAAAAAACTGAAGGGATTGCTGCAAGTCCTAACATAACTCTCCAGCCAATTCTCAGAGGCAATCCGGCAAAAATATAATTAGACAAATAACCGAGCAAAATACCCGTGCTAATTCCAATTTCTGGAAGAGATGACAGAAATCCACGCGTCGATGGAGACGAAATTTCTGCTGAATAAACTGGTGCAATCATAAGTGCAAAACCAACACCAACTCCAGCAATACATCGGCCTAATAATAAAACCGTGTAATTTGGACCGTATCCCATTACAACGGATCCTAAAAAGAAAATTACCGAAGCTATAACTATAGTGTAACGTCGGCCAACATAATCAGAAGTTCTTCCAGCACTGAGTGACCCAATTAAAGCACATAAATTAAGTATCCCTGCTAGAACTTCTGTTTTCACATCACTGATATGGAATTCTTTTTTCACAAAAATCATTGCTCCACTCATCACTCCGGTATCTGAATTCAAACATAAAATTCTCGTTAGACTATTTATGAAAAAAGAAATTTCTTGTAATATAAACAAATATTTTGAATCCCGCTAATGAAAATTCTAACTCTAGCTGACACGATTATAGATTAATCAGGCTAATGAAGAAGTAGAAAACTCACCATAACCAAAGATGATAGATATCATGGAAGCAACAGCGGAACAAGCACAAGCATATTTGTTAATCTTTTTGAGACTTTGTCCTTCACTCTTCTCCATGATTTTTCGCAATAATACGTTTGATAAGAAAATATTATAGTAGTAAAATAAAAATACTATTGACACTTCATTCACAACACATTCATAATCATAATTTGTGACAGTGTATTTCGGCTAAAGATAAAACAAAATCAGATCTCTTCGCTTTTATGAACTTTAAAAATTTTGAGTCTATATATATAGGAAAAATATAATCCAATTCTAATTATACTTCCTATTTATTTGGGTTTTCAGTTTTCTTAAATGCTATCTTCTTAATTAATTAGTTATTAGTAGAATATATGTGGGTAAGAATTGAAAATCTTACGAGTCCTTATGAGGCATTTGAACAGTGATCCATTTGCATCGGAAAGAAAAAAAGAAAGTTTACTCGCATTCTATGTTTTCTGTTTAGCATCAATGTGTTTGTTTTTACTTGTTCAATTTGAAATCGCATTCTATGTTTTCTATTAGCAGCAATGTATTTGTTTTTACTTGTTCAATTTGAAAAGTTAATAAATAATTTATCAACTTTAATCATTAGACAAAATATTAAATTTTATTATACTTATAAAATAATATAATAAAATTATTATTTACTATTTATTATAAGAGAGGTACGAGTCAATACTATAAAAATAAAAAATGGAGAAAAGGAGTATAAAAATTCAAAGTCTCACGAGTCCTAATATATATAACTGACCAATGATTCCATCATAATTATAACCTTTTCTAATTATACTTCCTATTTTTTGAGTTTTCAGTTTTCTAAAATGACTATCTCCTTAATTAACAAGTTATTAGTAGAATATATGTCGATAAGAATTGAAAGTCGTACTATACTTTCATGTGGCATTTGACCAGTGATCCATTTGCTTAGGAAAGAAAGTTTACTCGCATTATATATTTATCGGTATTAAGTGGACAATATTAGAGAAATACATAGTAGTATGTTGCTAAAACATTCTGTTTTAAAAGGATGAGTATTTAACTCTTAAACCATATAGGTATAGTCTTGCATAGCTTTTCTTATACTATTACTTTTCTATTATCGGCAGTGGTGGCTCAACTTAATTAGTGATTTAAAGCCAAAAATAAATTGGAAACCTAACTTTTATTTATTTATTTATTATTTTATTTTTGAAATCCAAAATTATTTAATTTCATCTTTTTAATGAAAAAACTTTATTTTTTCTATGGTCTTAAACTAATGGTACCAAAATATTTTTTAATCTTGTGGTCTTCAACATGTCATGTGGAAGTTAAATTTAAAAATTGACAAAAAAAGGAAACATTCTTTAATGTTTCGACACAATATAATTTATTTTATAATTAAAATATATTTATAATAATTCTATTATTACTAAAAAAATGGACCGTCAAATTTGAGGGTCTAAGACCCCTGTTTATCGAAAACAACCTTTCTACCTTCACAAGTTCATCTTCCTTATGAAACTACACTGAACATGTTATTATTAAAATGAAAAGAGAAATTTATTTCCAATATTTTGATATATATATATATATATCGGCGTTGACAAAAGTTCTATACTAGTCAGCCCTCCTTTATCCGCGTTGACAATTTTTCAAGGCTAGCTAACAAAAGCTCAAAGCATAATAATAATTGATCAAGCAATCAACATTTTCCAATCTCCATTTCTTTACTAACATTCTTAGAATCTTTGCTTCTAGTGAAAAGAGCTTCCATTTTTTCCAAACACCTTCCTTTAGTCTCAGCCTCTGAGGCAAGAAATAGTAAAAAAGATCAAAGCCACCACTGATATCTCAGCACACATGAAGAAAGTAACTGCAATTGTAATTGCTGTATAAATTGACAAAAAAGTCATAGAAACTGTTGCATTCATCAACCTGTTAACTACCACACCAATTCCAACTCCTAAACTCCTAAACTTAAGAGGAAAAATCTCAGCAGTATATATCCAAGTAACAGGACAAAGCCCAGATTGAAAAAACATCACAATATGCTAAGGACCAAAGCCCATATAAGTTTTTCACCAGAGTGCTCTGCCAAAGTCAAGAAAATCCCAAGTCCGGTTAGTGCCACAACCATACCACTTAAACTTGTCAACAAAGGCTTTCTCGTACCAACTTTGTCACGATCCAAAAATAGATGTGATGTCACTCGTCTTATCTCATCAAGAAAAGTCAGCCTAAAATTCAAATATAATGATAAATTGCGAAAGTAAAATAAGAATGAAAGTTTAACAACAACTAATAACGCGGATAACAAAGGCAACTCAATTAAAAACCCCCAAAACATGGTTGTGACGTGCACATGCCTCTAGTATATTAAAATAGATTTGAAAGAAAACACAAGTCTCAAATGATGTTGTCTCTAAAGTAGAATAAGATCATAAATACGAGTAAGAAGGTCTGCTGAAATGACAAACCTCTCCACAGGAAGCCTCAGACAAAAAGAGAATAGAAAGTATATATCACGAAGATCTGGGCTCGTAACCTGTTGGGATATACTATTAACCATATGGTTGAGTTACAGTATTGATTTTAATCATTTGTAAAGACTTCGCATTTTATGTTAATTATTATAATAAAGTCTTTATTTGAATAGATCATTGTGTTTATATGTGTGTCCGTTACTTATATAGTAGATGATTTTTGCGTATGGAGTTGTTTAACTCATATGCGGAAGATTAAAATTTTCGGTCCTTATGAGTTATAAATTAAATGTTCACAATCAAAGATGGAGTTGGACAAACATCTTGATGATTGTAGCACAAGATTAAATATAATTCGATCTTAATTATGGGAATGGTAAAATTCCAACTTCTTGTGTTAGTACATTTTGTATGTATTGAACGGACCAAATTGAGATATTCGTTTAGGTTCTGAATTTTAATAAATGATATCTCTAGTCTATTACATGTGCTTATACTCTTAATCTTGATATAGTTATTATGATCTATGTAGTTTGTTTTATTATTTTAATCTATTAAAAAGTGAGACTCTATGATGAGTCAAAATATTCCTGATGGATTGGATAATGACAAATTACATTCGTGAAATAATAATTAGTTGATAGAACCATGTCTCGGATATGAGAAAGAAGACACCCCTTTATGGTTGCTTATAAGTTGTCACGTGAAAACCTTGCAGGTGGATTATATATATATATTCGTCACGTGAATTAATTTAAGCATAGAGATAAAGGATTAAATTAATCAATGGATTAAATTTTTCAGAAGTTTGATTTAATTAATTGGTGTCGGTAATTCTGACATGGGGAGTTAAATAGGTTGTAATGGTAAAATTTGAAATTAAATAGAGGAGTATAGTTACAGATTTTTAGTGGTACAATCTGTGATTAATTATGATATGGTTAATTCATGCTTTTACGAATTAAATATTATAATTGGAAGCCTCTGCTAATAAATTTTGCGGTCCCTACTATGCCTGATTAATTGATCGAGTTCGAAAAAGAAAATGACTGTTAGTATTTTTTTCCAGTTTAGGAATAAATTATTTTTGACTTTTAATGGTTTAAAAGAGGAAAAAACTTTTTATTTCTTTCAAAGAAGAAAGAGGAAAATACTGCATTTCTTTGTTTCCTTAGAAAATGAACGAATCAAATATTGTTGTTAATGGTTATTAATGGTGTTTAATGGCTATTAATGACTATTGATGGTGTTCAATGGATGTTGAATACCCTTGGTGTTTAATGACTGTCTAAATACCTTTAATGGTATTTAATGGCTGTTGATGACTATTGATTATGGTTGTTGGATACACTTAACAGTATCTAAATACCCTTAATGGTATTTAATGGCTATTAATTATGACCAGAAACGTTTCATCTTTCAAACATTTCCCCTCTGCTGAAAAGTATAAATAGGGGTGGTAGTTCTCAAGGAAGGATCATCCTTTTTCTGAAAATATTCTTGCCCACACAAGACTTTATTGAGAGAGTTAGTCAGGAATTAGTAGAAGGCTGCAATCCTGGAGTCTCAGTTCCTGAATGAGTTGTGTGAAAGCTTCAAAAGGTTAGAGTTTCATAATTAATTCAGTTTATATTATTATGATATCGGAAAAGGTCATATTTGCCCTTGTACTCTTAGAAAATGGTTATATTTACCTCTAGTTATACTTTTTTGATATATTTGCCCTTACCATCCAACTTTGGGTACATATTTGCCCTTAGGCTGTTAAGTCTCATGTCCCTACTTTTATTATCCTACGTGGTGCTTACATGAATATAATTTTATCTTAATTAAAAATTTATTCTCTAATTAAATATTCTACTTGACCCAATTTCTAAACCGACCCAATTGTTAAAACCCAATAAACCCAATTCCTACACCCTTTACCCTCGTCACTTTACCCATCAAAAAATAGTCATATACGCAGAGAGAGAGAACCAATTGCTCTCTAATGCGAGGAAAATTGGATGCAATTATGTGACTTTGTTTTCTTTATTGTTCATGGTTATTTCCAATTTCTCTCAAATAAAGCAACTACTAGTTATTTCTTTGTTTTCTTTATTGTTCATCTTTTTAATATTTTACGGTTTCAACTAATTGCAGCTAGATTTCATAAGGTTAATCAACGATGAATGTAACAAGCACCAGAAAGATGTATAGTCAAATTGTATTTCTGGAGAGCAAGCACATTTCAAAAGTTATTTTAAAGCAACTTGCAATATTTATAATTAATCAAAGCCTAAAAATAACTTTTGAGAAAAGAGGCTCTTACTTTGTACTAAGCTGTTTATCTCTGTCATTTACTTTACTACTCAAATGATGAACAAACGCTATTTTGTTCATATCTTATGTGTGGTAACAAAAAAGGTATGATAACTGTATCCAATTTCCAACATTATGCTTTAGTTTTCCTCGCATTATAGAGCAGTTGGTTCTCTCTCTGCGTATGAGTAAAGTGACGATGAAAGGGTATATATGAGTTTAGTTTATTGGATCTTAACAATTGGATTGGGTTTAGAAATTGGATCATGTAGTATTTTTTAATTAGAGAATAAATTTTTAATTAAAATAAAATTATATCCATGTAAGCGCCACGTAGGATATTAAAAGTAGGGACATGAGACTCAATAGCTCAAGGGTAAATATGTACCCAAAGTTGGATGGTAAGGGCAAATATATCAAAAAAATATGACTAAGGGTAAATATAACCATTTTCTAAGAGTATAGGAGCAAATATGACCCTTTTTCGTTATGATATTATTTATGTGATCTTGTATAATGTTTCCGCTGTGCATATTCTGACAATTGGTATCAAGAGTCTTCTTACATATAATTGATAATGTAATAAGAGTTCATGATTTCGATACATGTTTGATTAAATCTGTATATATCATGCTGTTTTTTATGAACTATTTTTGTTGTTTGAAAAAAAAATGTTTTTCATATTCAAGAGTTGTAAGGGTTCATCCCTACTTCTTATAAATAATTTTTACAGTTAATATATGAGTTTATATGTTGACATAGGTCTTCTTCCCCATCGGATAAACTTGTGTATTTTGATACTGCTATGCTTGTCTTTTGATTTGATGACTTGTTTTAACTTTTCAACTAAGTTGCATGTTGAATCAATGAACAAGAGACAATATATATACCTGACAAAACTTCACAGATTGCTCTCTAACTGAGTTGGACTTGTCTTGTTTAATTGGTACTATATATGAACTTGCTCATATATATGCTTGAATAGTTAAGTTTCCCTATCGATTCTAACTGTTTATTAGTATGATTATATGTGTCTTGTTGTTTTTTTTTTTTTTTTAAAAAAAAAGCATATGTTCCTAATGATCTGTTTTAAATATCTCTCAGATTAACTATGTCTCACTTCAATCCTCTATCCTCTATCTTGAACCAAAACAAACTGGAAGGTCCTAACTATGTGGACTGGAAACGAAACCTTGATATTGTTCTAACATCTGAGGGTTTCAAATATGTGTTGGTTGAAGAATGCCCCATTAAACCAGTGGATGCTACTGATGAGGAGATCAAGGCCTATGATAAATGGGTCAAAGCTGATAAGATGGCAAGGTGCTACATTCTTGCCTCAATAGCGAATGTTTTACAAAATCAACATCAGTTCATGACATCTGCTTACGATATGATTGAATCTCTCAAAGAGATGTTCGGAGAGTAGAATCGTGCTGCCAAACAGACTGCCATGAAGGCTCTCTTGACCACTAAAATGGTTGAAGGATCACCTGTCAGGGAACATGTGCTGAACATGATGAATTATCTAAATGAGCTGGAGATACTTGGCGCTGCCATTGATAAGGAATCTCAGGTGGAGATGATCCTACAGACTCTGTCGAACAGTTTTCAACAGTTTCGCTTGAATTATAACATGAACAAGATGGATTTGTCTCTTGCGAAACTGTTGAATGAACTAGCATCAACGGAATCTATTATCAAGCAGCAATCTCCTCCTTCTGTAGCATACATGGTGGACAAACCTACTGCTTCTTCATCTAAGCTAGCGAAAGCCCAAAAGAAGAAGAAGAAGCCCTGGAAGATTGTTACACCTGGAGGTGCTAAAGGTGGTGTGGCTAAGCCTAAGGGGAAGTGCTTCCACTGCAAGCAGCCTGCTCACCACAAGAGGCAATGCCCTGACTATCAAGCTAAAATGAAGAACAAAGGTAATTCTTGTTTAAATGTCGTTGAAACTAGTTTAGCGGTTGTTTCTACCCAATTATGGGTTGTAGATTTGGGAGCCACTGACCATGTCTGCACTTTTTTGCAGAGATTTCAGGAAACACGACGGCTAAGTGAGAATGAAGTTTGCGTTTTTCAAGCTAATGGGGAACCAGCACCAGTCCTAACAATAGGAAACGTTTCTTTTTCCTTTAGTAGTTCCATAATTCTGTGTTTAAAAGATGTTCTTTATGTACCTTCGATAAGAAGGAATTTGCTTTCAGTTTAAAAAATAATGGATGCTGGTAATGAAGTTTTGTTTGCAAATAATTCTGTTTTTATTAAGTACAATAAGCAATTCATCCATAGTGCTCCTAAAATACATCATTTATTTGTATTTGAAGTCTCCTATGACATGCTACAACAAACCGAATTAAATACTATTGATATTTCTCATAAAAGAAGACGTATTTCTGAATTGAGTCACACTTACTTATGGCACTTACGTCTATGTCATATTAATATAAATAGGATTTTAAGGTTGGTTTCTGATGGACCTTTGAGTTCATTGAAAGTGGAGGCACTACCAACCTGTGAATCTTGTTTAGAAGGTGAAATGACAAAGATACCTTTTCCTTCCAAAGGAAATAGACCCAGTAATAAGTTAGAATTAATTCATTCTGATTTGTGCGGTCCTATGAATATAAGAGCAAGAGTGGGTTTTGAGTATTTTGTGACTTTCAAAGATGATGACTCCAAATATGGATACATTTATTTGTTGCGCCATAAATTTGAATGCTTTGAAAAAGTGAAAGAATTTAAGATAGAAATGGAAAAGTGACATGGTAAACGTATCCAAACATTACGATCTGATAGTGATGGTGAATACCTTTCAGCAGAATTCATTAAGTACTTATCAGAATCGGGCATTACATCTCAATATTCTGCACCAGGAACACCACAACAAAATGGTGTGGCAGAGCAAAGAAATAGAACTCTTTTGGAAATGGTTATATCAATGTTAAGTTATTCAGATTTATCTTTTAGCTTTTGGGGATATGCCTTAGAAACTACAAATTACATTCTGAATTTGGTTCCTTCCAAATTTGTTCCTTTAACCCCATCCGAATTGTGGAATGGGAACAAACCTAGTCTACGACATATTCAAGTTTGGAGATGTCCAGTACATGTACTAAAAGGGAAAACAAATAAGTAGGAATCAAGGACAGAAGTGTGCATTTTCGTTGGATATCCAAAAGGAACTAAAGGAAGTTTATTTTACTGTCCTAAGGAGCAAAAGGTAATTGTTTCAACAAATGCCAAATTTCTAGAACAGGACTATTTAATTAACCATGTTCCTAGAAGTAAACTTGTGTTACAGGAACTAAGCAAAGGAATAATTACTAATGAAACATCAGCACAACTTCCTAAAACAGTCCTTGACATACCATTGCGTCCACGTAGTGGGAGAAATATCGATAGGCAAGAGGTTGCTCTAGAGATTGCTCCAGAGGTTGCTCAAGAGCAGACACAAGACATCTCGCTACCACAAAGTAGTGGGAGTATGCGCAACCTGCAATTGTTGAGAAAGTAGTTCAGGATGTTCATAATTTAGTTCAAGATGTAGCGAATCCTACAGTTGCTAGTCGTCGTAGTGGGAGAGTTATTAGAAAACCAGAACGGTTTACGCTCTTGGGAGAATCATATGATAGAATCCTTGAAAAGACTAATACAGAACCATTAAATTACGCCGAAGCACTACATGATAAAGATGCTGAAATGTGGGTTGTTGCTATGAAATCTGAAATGGAGTCTATGTACTCAAACCAAGTCTGGGATCTTGTAGAACCACCTATAGGTGTTAAACCTCTTGGTTGTAAGTGGATCTACAAGAAAAAGAAAGGTGTGGATGGAAAAGTGAAAACTTTTAAGGCTCAGCTTGTTGCGAAAGGGTTTACTCAAAAAGAAGGAATCGATTATGAGGAAACTTTTTCACCAGTAGCCATGCTTAAATCCATTAGAATTCTCTTGTCCATTGTTGCTCATTACAGTTATGAGATTTGGCAAATGGATGTCAAGACAGCTTTTCTAAATGGAAGTCTTGATGAGTGCATTTATATGGCACAACCAGAAGGTTTCATGGAAAGTGGCAATGAACACGTGGTTTGTAAACTTAAGAGATCCATTTATGGATTGAAATAGACATCTCGGGCATGGAATACTTGTTTTGACAATTCGGTTAAAACTTTTGGTTTTGCTCAGTTTGAAAATGAATCATGCATCTACAAGAAATGGGAGAAAGACAGAGTAGCATTTTTGATTTTGTACGTAGATGACATCTTGCTCATAGGAAATAATGTGAGCATGTTGAATTCTGTTAAGGAGTGGTTGTCATCTCGTTTTGATATGAAAGACTTGGGAGAAACGGCTCATATCCTCGTGATTAAGTTTATGCAAGATCGTAGACAAATGATATTAGGCTTGTCTCAAGCACTTTATATTGATACTATTTTTGCGGGGTTTAGCATGCAAAATTCCAAAAAGGGATTTCTTCCTTTTAGACATGGAATTAATTTATCAAAGGATCAGTCGCCCAAAACGACCGATGAGATAGAGAGGATGAAGGCGGTCCCTTATGCTTTCGCTGTAGGGAGTCTTATGTATGCTACGTTATGCACTAGACCGGATATCTGCTTTGTTGTAGGCATGTTTAGTAGATTTCAGTCTAACCCTGGGCAAGAACATTGGACTGCAGTCAAGCATATTGTCAAGTACCTGAAAAGGACTAGGGATTATATGCTTGTTTTCCACCCCGACAATCTTGTACCTTTTGGATATACAGATTCAGATTTCCAGTCAGATAGAGATTCAAGAAAATCGACCTCAGGATATGTATTTACTCTTGGGAGGTGGGGCCATAGTTTGGAGGGGTATCAAGCAATCGTGTGTTGCTTATTCCACCATGGAAGATGAATATGTAGCTGCCTCTGAGGCGGCTAAAGAGGTTGTTTGGCTCATAAATTTTCTAAAAGAGCTTGGAGTGGTTCCTTCTATTGAAGCACCAATCACACTCTATTATGATAATAGCAGTGCAGTTGCCAACTCAAAAGAACCACGAAGCCATAAGAGGAGTAAGCACATTGAGAGGAAATATCACTTGATTCGTGATATAACTCAAAGGAGTGATGTAAGAGTTTTGAAGATTGAATAGAAGAACAATTTGGCGGATCCATTTACAAAAGGCTTACCTCAGAAGTCTTTTAATAAGCATGTGGAAGAAATGAGTGTTAAAATTGTACATGCATGGTTATAAGTCTAAGTGGGAGATTGTTGGGATATACTATTAACCATATGGTTGAGTTATAGTATTGATTTTAATCTTTTGTAAAGACTTTGCCTTTTATATTAATTATTATAATAAAGTCTTTATTTGAATAGATCATTGTGTTTATATGTGTGTCCATTACTTATATAGTAGGCGATTTTTGCGTATGGAGTTGTTTAACTCATACGCGGTAGATTAAAATTGTCGGTCCTTATGAGTAATAAATTAAATGTTCACAATCAAAGATGAAGTTAGACAAACATCTTGATGATAGTAGCACAAGATTAAATATAATTCGATCTTAATTATGGGAATGGTAAAATTCCAACTTCTTGTGTTAGTACATTTTGCATGTATTGAACGGACTAAATTGAGATATTCGTTTAGGTTCTGAATTTTAATAAATGATATCTCTAGTCCATTACATGTGCTTATACTCTTAATCTTGATATAGTTATTATGATCTATGTAGTTTGTTTTATTATTTTAATCTATTAAAAGGCGAGACTCTATGATGAGTCAAAATATTCCTGATGGATTGGATAATGACAAATTACATTCGTGAAATAATAATTAGTTGATAGAACCATATCTCGGATATGAGAAAGAAGACACTTCTTTATGGTTGCTTATAAGTTGTCACGTGAAAACCCTGCAGGTGGATTAAGCATAAAGATAAAGGATTAAATTAATCAATGGATTAAATTTTTTAGAAGTTTGATTTAATTGATTGGTGTCGGTAATTCTAACATGGGGAGTTAAATAAGTTGTAATGGTAAAATTTGAAATTAAATAGAGGAGTACAGTTACAGATTTTTAGTGGTACAATCTGTGATTTATTATGATATGGTTAATTCATGCTTTTACGAATTAAATATTATAATTGGAAGACTCTGCTAATAAATTTTGCAGTCCCTACTATGCCTGATTAATTGATCGAGTTCGGTTAAGAAAAGGACTGTTAGTATTTTTTTTCAGTTTAGGAATAAATTGTTTTTGACTTTTATTGTTTTAAAAGAGGAAAAAACTTTTTATTTCCTTCAAAGAAGAAAGAGGAAAATACTGCATTTCTTTGTTTCCTTAAAAGATGAACGAATCAAATATTGTTGTTAATGGTTATTAATGGTGTTTAATGAATATTAATGACTATTGATGGTGTTAAATGGATGTTGAATACCCTTGGTGTTTAATGACTATCTAAATACCTTTAATGGTATTTAATGGTTGTTGATAACTATTGATTATGGTTGTTGGATACACTTAACAGTATCTAAATACCCTTAATGGTATTTAATGGTTGTTAATGGCTATTAATTATGACCAGAAACGTTTCATCTTTCAACCATTTCCCCTCTGCTGAAAAGTATAAATAGGGGTGGTGGTTCTCAAGGAAGGATCATCTTTTTTCTGAAAATATTCTTGCCCACACAAGACTTTATTGAGAGAGTTAGTCAGGAATTAGTAGAAGGCTGCAATCCTGGAGTCCCAGTTCCTGAACGAGTTGTGTGAAAGCTTCAAAAGGTTAGAGTTTCATAATTAATTCATTTTACATTATTATGCTATTATTTATGTTCGTGATCTTGTTTAATACTTCTGCTGTGCATATTCTGACAGTAACCTACGCAAATGTAGAAGTAAGGGGTGAGTACCAAACAACACGATACTCAACAAGCGAACTCCTAAACACAAAGCCTAGAATATAGAATACGGGTACTCCTTACACTTCAACCGAACCTCCACAACTACAACCTGCATAAAATCTGTCCAACCTAACAATTCGTAGTTTATATAGCACATAGCTCAATAACAACACTCCAACAATTACAGATCAGCAAAACACATGATCAAGTTCATCAATTACAAGTTCCACAGAAAGGCACTCACAAGTTCACAAACGATAAATATATGCAATGCAAAGAAATGTAATGCCAAGTATAGTGATGCATGTCTGACCTAGTGACACACCCACTGTCTCTCCGTCCGAGACCCATGGGGGAAATATCTGTCCATGCATCCATCGCGGTGTGCGACATGACCCTCAAATCATAAAACCTGTCGCAGCGTGAGAAACATAACTCATGAATACAGCTGACTAGACCTTGTTTCGTCCATGTGGCTTTTCTTTTTTTGACAATTTTTTTTTTTTGGATTTTCAATTGATTTTAAAGAGTGAAGTTATGTGTTTCAATTTATATTTTCAGCTGGGATTATTACATGTGTTAGTTATGTATTGCCATTTTTTGCCACAGTAGAATTATTTTCCACATGGCAATTTATGTGATAATTTTTTATTTTAAAAAGAGCGAGTGTAATACACATGATACTACCACATATTACTTGAGGTGTGTTTCTCAAACTTATGAGTAATAGCTAAGGTGTGTTTCTTACACTTTGAATAGTTTATTTGTGAAACTAACTAAAATCGAATAATTTAGGTATGTTTATGACACTTCACTCTATTTTTTAATGCTCTTCTTAAAAATGAGATTGATGACTAGCTGTTTGTGGAGATAGTTTGGTGATTAATTCCTTACCTTCCTACTCTTGTTTATTTTTGGCAGATTATTATTGGGATTATATATGATGCCTCCTAAGAGCAAAGAATATAACTGGTGCAGACTTGATCTAGTGTTAAAGCTTGATAGTGTGAGTGAAGAAAAAACAATGCCGGTTGATCATGGCAAGATTCCAGCTTTGATGAAGGAGATCCCTCTTTATAGGTGTAAAGTTTGCGTGAGAGAAAATGATCAAAATGGTCACTTAATTTGGTTGATCTAAATGCATAAACATGATGGAAATGGTCCTTCTAATATACTTTATTTGATTTTATTATGCTTTACTTGAGTCAATTGATCTATCGAAAAATAATCTCTCTATTTTCATAAGATCACCCAACTTATGAAATTACAGTGAACATGTTGTTATTGTAGAGAAAAAAGATAAGTTTTTCTTTCCACTATTTTGACACAATAAATAGAAGCATAATTGGAAAATTCTTCCCTTGAAATAAGTTATGCTAGTAAAGAAAAACATCCGTAACTACTTTTATACTAGTCAACCGTCCTCTTTTATTCGTGTTGCGCTGGCCAATACCAAAATTTATTGCATAATAATTGTTGAAGCCATCAACGATTTCCAATCTCCACCTCTTTTCTAACATTCTTAGAATCTTTGGTTTTAGTGAAAAGAGCTTCCATTTCTTCCAAAGACTTTCCTTTAGTCTCAGGCAAGAAAAAGTAGAAAAAGATCAAAGCGATGACTGATATCCCAGCAAACATGAAGAAAGTACCTGCAATTGTCATTGCGGAAATCATTGACAAAAAAGTCATAGAAACTGTTGCATTCATCAATCTGTTAACTGCAACACCAATTCCGACTCCTAAACCCCTATACCTAAGAGGAAAAATCTCAGCAGTATATACCCAAGTAACAGGCGCAAGCCCAACATTGAAAAATGCCACATATGAATAAGTTGTAATTATGCTAAGGACCAAAGCCCATATAAGTTTGCCACCAGATTGCTCTGCCAAAGTCAAGAAAGTCCCAAGTCCAGTTAATGCCACAATCATCCCAATTACACTCGTTAACACTAGCTTTCTCCTACCAACTCTGTCAATCAAGATAGTCGACAACACTATGAATGAGAACTTAGTTAATCCAACACCACATGTCGCAAGAATTTGGTGTTTATGGTCATGTACCCCTGCTTTCGCAAATATTTTGTGACTATATAATATCACTGCTTCAATTCCAGTTGCATGTTCAAAGAAATGAATTCCTATACCAGCAAGTAAAATCCTTTGTAGTGATTTTGTTGGTTTTAGAAGCAGTTCTTTCCAAACACCTTCCCCTTGTGTCTTTACTGAATCTGAAATCTTGACAACATCATCATCACAATTTTCGTCGATGCCTAAATTTCTTTTAACCTCCCTCAATCGGAATTCAGCTTCTTCAGCGTCATTTGAAACTTTATACAATATTTCCTTGCCTTCTCTTAGACGACCTTTCATGATCAGCCATCTAGGAGACTCTGGCATTTTGAGAATGCCAATCGCCAAAAAAACTGAAGGGATTGCTGCAAGTCCTAACATAACTCTCCAGCCAATTCTCAGAGGCAATCCGGCAAAAATATAATTAGACAAATAACCGAGCAAAATACCCGTGCTAATTCCAATTTCTGGAAGAGAGGACAGAAATCCACGCGTCGATGGAGACGAAATTTCTGCTGAATAAACTGGTGCAATCATAAGTGCAAAACCAACACCAACTCCAGCAATACATCGGCCTAATAATAAAACCGTGTAATTTGGACCGTATCCCATTACAACGGATCCTAAAAAGAAAATTACCGAAGCTATAACTATAGTGTAACGTCGGCCAACATAATCAGAGGTTCTTCCAGCACTGAGTGACCCAATTAAAGCACATAAATTAAGTATCCCTGCTAGAACTTCTGTTTTCACATCACTGATATGGAATTCTTTTTTCACAAAAATCATTGCTCCACTCATCACTCCGGTATCTGAATTCAAACATAAAATTCTCGTTAGAGTACTATTTATGAAAAAGAAATTTCTTGTGATCTAAACAAATATGTTGAATCCCGCTAATGAAATTTCTAACTCTATTTGACACGATTATAGCTAATCAGGCTAATGAAGAAGTATAAAACTCACCATAACCAAAGATGATAGATATCATGGAAGCAACAGCGGAACAAGCACAAGCATATTTGTTAATCTTTTTGAGACTTTGTCCTTCACCCTTCTCCATAATTTTTCAATGCAATAATACGTTTGATGAGAAAATACTAGTAAAGTAAAATACTTGATTCACTTGTGGAACACACTCATTACTGCTATGGATAAAACAAAATCAGATCTCTACTGAAGATTACTAATTTTAGGTCTATATATAGAAAAAATAAATTGTATTCAAATTATAGTTCCTATTTATTTGGGTTTTCAGTTTTCTAAAACCCTATCTCCTTAATTAATTAGTTATTAATAGAATATGTGTGGATAAGTATTGAAAGTCTTACAAATCATGATGTGGCATTTAAACAGTGATCCATTTGCATCGGAAAGAAAGTTTACTCACATTCGGCCGTTTATTGTTTAACGTCAATTTTCATTATATTAAAAATAAATGTTCGTTTTACTTGTATAAAAATAAAAAGTGAAGGAAATAGTTTAAAAATTCAAAGTCTCACATGTCCTGTAATATAGAACTGACAAACGAACCCACCGTACCCAAAGCGGATTTCAAATGGAGCATTGGTTTATTTCATTCTTTAGAGGTCAAATTTGACTTTAATTAGATTGTCATTTGCTCAGACATAAAATTTGCTCGCGCTTGATGTTTGTTTAGTAGAATGTTTGGCTAAAGGATTTTGAGTTTAAATTTTAAAAAATTTAAATCATACATTGAAATAAATTTTCTACTTCAAATCGATCTGAATCATGTCCAAACGAGTCCTGTTAGTGTCAAATTTCTAATTGTATTTCTGATTCTTAAAGATAAATTGTTTTGGTATGAATCATATGATATAAGGTCTTTACGCTGCCGATCTCAAGACGTATTCAATTTATCCATACACAATTCACATTAGGAGAATTAAATATGGGTTAATGCTAAGAGGTGTTGGATAAGGTTTTGATTTGGTATTTATTTGGAAAATTAGTAATATTGTGTCATTACATCTTGCAAAAGAGATTTATTAGAAAGCAATTGTCTTGATGTTTATAATTATTTATCTTCTTCCAAAATAAAATAAAATTGGTCTGACTTTCAGAAACCAAATTTTATTTTAAAAACTAATTAAAAGTTGAACTAGTTTTTAATTAAAGTGAGCCTAATATATACTCCTTTCAACCCATTTTTACTTGTCATGTTTGTTAGGTTATTTTAAAATTTTCCTTATTTTGGAAAAGATTTTCATTAACAGTGTTTTTATAAAAATAAAAAAATTCAAGAAAAACCCTTTGTGTTTGACAAATTAATTTGACAAAACACTTGTTGTTGATATTAGAATTTAGAACAATAGTTTTTGCAAGGTTCCAAAAGTGTTTTTGGAAAAAATATATATTTTTTTAGATTCTAAAATATAGTTTTTACTACTACTCAAAAACATCTATTTTCCCCTACAAAAAAATTAACCAAACAACTCAAAATTTTAAAATAAGCAATAAGCACTTTTAGAAAGGAAAAAAATATATTTTGATTTTCCAAAAATTTGGTCAAACAAGCTAGGTACCTCCCTTAAGAAAACATTTATTAAAAGAATAATTAGAGTATATGGCACTTTATTTATTACTTAATCTTAATTTAATACTATTATTTTCTTTCATTATATTAATTTCTTTCCATATTTATTAAACAAGGGATTAGTGTTGAGAAAAAAAGTTAACTCTATTTTAATTTTAAAAAGTTACAAGTATTATAGTTAAATCAAGGGATAATGCATAAGTACCCCTAGACTGTGATCGAAATTTCAGAGACACACCTAAACTTAACTAGGGTCCTATTACCCCCGTGAACTAATTTAAAATGGAATAAATACACCACAAACACTGACATGGCATAGAGAGTGTGCACACTCTCTTGAAGGCAAGTGATAAGTGCACAAATTGGACATGTGTTAGTTTTTGATTGATGACTTTATAATTAGTTAGTACACATATTTATTGATATTAAAACTTATATATATTTAATTATTTTTATTTCTTTCTTTGTAAAATATTTATTTTTATTTCTTTCTCACTTTAATTTTTTTAATTAATTTATTATCTTTTCACTTTTAATTATTTTTTAAAAAAATGTGTATTTTTTTAAAAAAATAATTTAAAAGTGTCCTTTAATTTTAACATTTTAATTTTTTTTTATGTTTTATCTGATTTTCCTCACCTATTTTGATATCCGTTCAAAATTAACTTATTTTAAATACAAGATATTTGGAATTAAATTTGAAATTAAATCAAAATGAAAGACAAAGAAAATAAAATCAATAGAAAAATAAAAGAGAAAAAACAATGAATGAAGGTAAAAAAAAAGTTTCAATACAAGGTAAAAAAATGTGTATTAATTTAATTTAAATACAAAATAAATAAAATAAGAATATTTTTTAAAAAAATAGTATTTACATACGTGGCAGCGTGAGTGTGTACAAACACAACCAACTTGGATGGTTGAAGGTGTCACGTCTACACAAAAGGTGTACAAAAATACGAAAAAAATGAGTTCAGAGGGATAATAGGACCCTAGTTAAGTTTAGGTGTGTCTCTGAGATTTCGGTCATAATCTAGGGAATACTTGTGCATTTTCCCTTAAATCAATTATATTTAGTAACCATAAGTCCATAACAAGTAAAATGAATAGCATGAAATATTCATATTTTATTTTAACTTTGTCGTTCACCCTTCTCCATAATTTTTCAATGCAATAATACATTTGATAGGAAAATCTTTGTTTTTGTGAACAATATATATATATACATAGTAGTAAAGTAAATTACTATTGAAACTTGATTCACTTGTGGAACACACTCATAATTTATGATAGTGCATGCATTACTGTACGTAAATCACAAACAACTCATAGAAGCTACTAGAAGAAGAAGAAAAGAGAGAGAGATTCCATTAATTGAGCTCAAAGGGATAAAGAAAATACAATGAAGAAGGGCTGTGCTTATAGACTCTTCTTGTATCTAACTATTGAAAGAGTTAGTTATAACAAACTTTTAACAATCAAAGACTATTCTACCCTTAATCATCTTAACTACTTTTTAACTACTTACTTAACCAACCAACTAATCTGATTAAGTCTCATTACTCCCCTTCAAGCTAGGTGGGGCAAAAATGTTCAACACACCTAGCTTGGATAACAAATACTCATGTTGACTTCTAGACAACCCCTTTGTCAAGACATCTGCTGGTTGTTCTTGTGTTGATATATAGTTCACTTTGATTGAGCCCTGTTGTATCCTTTCCCTTATGAAATGACAATCTATTTCTATGTGCTTTGTCCTTTCATGATAAAATGGATTTGCAGCAATTTGTATAGCAGATTTACTATCACTATCTTGTACTGGCAGCTGCACTTCAGATCCTACTTCATTTAGCATCCCAAGCAACCAAACCAACTCTGATACAGTAGAGGCAAGACTTCTATATTCAGCTTCAGCTGAACTCTTGGAGATTGTAGTTTGTTTCTTTGCTTTCCAAGATACTAAGGAATTGCCTATATTTATCATGTAGCCTATAACAGATCTTCTGGTGAGTGGACAAGAGGCCCAATCTGCATCACAAAATGCAGTGACTAATTCATCTGAAGAACTAGTCAATAATAGACCCTGTTTAGGTTGCCTATTAAGATATCTAACTACCCTTAATGCAACATCCATATGTGACTTCTTTGGTTGCTGCAAGAATTGACTTAGAGTCTTAGTACTGAATGATATGTCTGGTCTTGTCATGTTGAGATACAATAATTTCCCAATCAGTTTTGATATGCTGTCTGATCTACCAACTGATCTTCAGGAACCTTCTAGTCTTTCACCTGCTCATCATACTGCTTTGATGTTAGTTTGATATTAACATCAATAGGAGTTCCTGCAGGTTTGGCTACTGACATTCCTACTTCAGCTATAAGTTCCAAAGTGTATTTTCTCTAATGCATAAGTATACCTTCTGCTAATCTAGTAAACTCAATACCATGGAAGTATTTTAGTTCACCTAGATCCTTCATATTAAAGGCCTTTTGCAATGACTGTTTTGTCTCCTCTATCAACTTAAGGCTACTACCAGTGATCAACATATTATCTACATATACAAGCACAATTATTATTCCAGCTTCTGACTTGTTAATAAACAAGGAATAGTCATACTGACTTTGTTTGAACTTGAGACTAACAAGTGCTTCAGTCAACTTATGATTCCATTGTCTCGGAGCTTGTTTAAGCCCATACAATGACTTTTTCAGTCTGCATACCTTCTCCCCTTGACTGACAAAACCTTGAGGAAGTTGCATATAGATTTCATCCCGTAAATCACCCTGCAGAAAAGCATTAAACACATCCATCTGATGGATATGCCACTACCTTGAGGCTGCAAGAGACACTATGGACCTGACAATCACCATTTTAACAACTGGTGAGAAAGTCTTCTTATAATCTATGCCCTCTTGTTGACTATACCCTTTAGCAACCAGCCTTGCTTTGAACCTTTCCAATTCAACTGTAGCCTTGTACTTAATTTTGTATACCCACTTGCAACCAATGGGTTTCTTGCCATGGGGTAGATCAGTAATCACCCAATATTATTGCTTTCTAATGCCTGAATCTCAGCCTGCATAACATCTATCCATCTTTGATCTTTAACCGCCTCTGAATATGTAGTAGGTAGGTTCCTTTAGTGAGGAAGTAACAACAATATAACACTGATAAGGAGGTGAGATTTGACTATAACTCATATAGTTGCTCATAGGATACTGCACCTTTTTTCTGTGTAACAAAATAATTCATCCATGCAGGTGTTTGCTTATGCCTAGTAGACCTTCTGATGTCAGCTGATACAACAACTTCTTGACCTTATGAAATGTGTTATCATCAGTAGAGGAACCTCTTGAGTCATGCACCATTGTAGAATCCCCTTCTGCATTTGTGGAATCACTTGAATCCTCTGGATGGTGTAAGCCAGTGACATGATCTTGGCCTCCATCCTCATAGCTAAATGATATAGGATCTAAGTGACACAACTCCTGAAAGCTTACATCTTACCCTTTCAATACATCTGGGAATATTTGCTGCTGACCAGGTGATTCTTCCTTTGAGAAAGGAAATATATCTTCCCTAAATAAGACATCTCTACTCACAAAGAAAACTTTGTTAGTAATATCAAAGATTATATAGCCCTTTAGTGTTTCTGAGTATCCCATATGAGCTGCAGACTTAGATCTAGGCATCAATTTATCATGTTCAATAAGATTTTTTGCTAAACACAAACGACCAATTGTCTTCATATGAGACAACATTGGTTTGTTACCATATAACCTCTCATAAGGAGTTTGACAGCCAATCACACTACTGGGAATTCTATTGATAATGTAAGTTGCAGCTAGCACACAATGCCCCCAATATTTTAGAGGAATTTGTGCTTGAAACCTTAGAGCCCTTGTAACTTCAAGTAGATGCATGTGCTTCCTCTCAGCAACTCCATTCTGCTAAGGAGTATATGGACAAGATCTCTGATGAACAACTCCTAAACTCTTAAACATGGCTTCACAAGTTGAGTTCAGAAACTCAGTACCATTATCAGCTCTTATTACTTTAACAGTCTTGGTAAATTGATTTTGAACATATTGCATAAACTTTTGTAAAGAAACACTAACATCATATTTATGCTTTAGAAGAAACAATCAGTCATTCTTGAAAAGTCATTCACTATAGTAAGGAAGTATTTATTGCCATCAAAAGTAGTTGTATTATATGGACCCCAAAGATCAGCATGAATCAAGTCAGAACAAGCACCACTCGTGATACTACTAGTAGGAAAGTTGTGTCTAGTCTGTCGAGTCTTGTCTGTTTAGCATAAGGACAGACTAGACACTTAGACACTTTACACTGACTCTCTTTATTCATATAAAAAATCTTAGCAAGTACTACATAAGATACATGTCCTAGTCTTTGATGCCATAACTCCATATCGAAACTTGAGAAACAGTCAAGGCTAGATCACTGGCATGACTCTTTGTGCACAGGCAACCTGTTGCTTCACCAATTTCCTTCACCTTCCCACTGTAAAGCTCATGGAAAGCACAAAAGTCAGGGAAGAAGGTGACTGAGCAGCCTAGTTCCTGAGTTAGTTTGCTAACAGACAACAAGTTATACTTGAAGTTAGGTAGATAGAAGACATTGGAAATAAGACTATGTTCTGATAAAGCACAAGAGCCCACATGTGTTACTTGAGTAGTGTTCCCATTAGGTAAGAATACAACTTTAGGAATCTCTAGTTTGAGACAAAACCTTTGGTAAACATATCTAAATGAGCAACCATATGATTGGTAGCACCAGTATCTACAATCCATACTCTACTAGCACTAGAAATAGGTAAATATTTACCTGCATTATGAGCAGCTAGTGTGGTATTATAGTCAGAGGGGGCAAGGTCTATTTTTTGCTGAAAGCCTTTGAGAATATGGTCATATTGGTCCTTTGTAAAAGTGCAACCCTTCAGTAGCTGGTTCACATCCAATTCAGCTTGACTCACAGGCTTAGAAGAACTAGAACTACTTATCACACCATGATAAACCTGAAAGCTATCAGAATGTTTCCCCAAACCTGGTACCTGCACATTAGTATTCATACCATAGGACTAAATGAGCCTGTTCAGACTTAAAGTCTGATGAAGTACCTTGGACCTTCCTTTTTGACTTGAAGTCAGGTGGATACCCCACAATCTTATAGCAGTATTCCTTGCTATGACCTTTACATTTACAGAACTCACAAACTAAAACTGAATTCCTCTTGAACCTCTGACTCACACCTGACGTAGTACCAGTTTTAGAGTACATAACCATAGAGTCAATACCAACAGTGTTCATCCCCAAGATGCTGGTGTGAGACATCACAGCCTTTTGGCTCTCATCTCCTACTATCATAGCATAGGCTTGATTAATAGTAGGTAATGGATCTAACATCAGAATCTGACTCCTGGACTGGTGATAGGACTCATTCAATCCCATCAGAAATTGATACAACTTCTGCATATTCAGATGAGCTACAAATCCTTTTGATCTTTCACAGGCACAACAAGGAGCAGGAACTAGTACTTCAAACTCATCCCACAAGGACTTAAGCCTTGTATAATACATAGAAACTGAGTCAATACCCTGCTGCAGTGTCACAATATCTTTGTGAAGACCTTATGTTCTAGAACCATCCACCCTATCAAATCTCTCCTTCAAGTCTGTCCAGACTTGCAAGGCACTAGAAGAAAAGGCAATGCCACTAAGAAGATGTTTTGACACAGAATTCATCAACCATGACAACACAATGGCTTTTACTCTTTCCCATTGCCCCTAAAGATCTTCACCATAAACTTCCTTCCTACAAGATCCATCAACTAACCCTAGCTTATTCCTCCATAACAAGGCTAGTGTAACAGATCGATTCCACAAAGTGTAATTCTCAACACCAAGCAATTGAAAGGAAATAAGACCGACTCCACTGAGATCAGTAGGACTAAGAAACAGAGGATGATTATAGTCAATACCTTGAGAGGAAACCAAGGTCGAAGGCAGAGGAGAAGAACCAGCAGTTTCTCCATTGTTAAGACCTGGAGCTAGATCTACAGCTGCTCGATCAGGACACATATCAGTAGCACTTGTTGCAGAATAAGAAACCAACACAATAGACTACAGATACAACCACGAAACTGCAAATCAACCAAAAAACTTGATGAATCTGTGAATTGAACGAGGCAACTCTTTGATTCTCCAACTGAATCGCCTATCACACTTATCACTGTGTATTGCTCTGATACCATGTACGTAAATCACAAACAACTCATAGAAGCTACTAGAAGAAGAAGAAAAGAGAGAGATTCCATTAATTTAGCTCAAAGGGCTAAAGAAAATACAATGAAGAAGGGTTGTGTTTATAGTTGCTTCTTGTAACTAACTATTGAAAGAGTTAGTTATAACAAACTTATAACAATCACAGACTATTCTACCCTTAATCATCTTAACTACTTTTTAACTACTTACTTAACCAACCAACTAATCTGATTAAGTCTCATTAATTACGGCTACATATAAAACAAAATCATATATCTACCATTTTATGAACTTTACTAATTTTGAGCCTATCTATAAAAAATAAAAAATAAAAAAATAATCCTATTCTAATTATACTTCCTATTTATTTAGATTTTCAGTTTTGTAAAACGACTGTCTCCTTAATTAATTAGTTATTAATAGAATATATTTGGATAAGATCTTAATTAATTAGTTATTAATAGAATATATTTGGATAAGACCCTGATGTGGCATTTGACCAGTGATCCATTTGCCTCGGAAAGAAGGTTTACTCGCATTCAATGTTTATCAATATTAACTGGACAATATTAGAGAAATACACAGGAGTAGATTGCTAAAACATTGTGTTTGAAAAGGATCAGAGTATTGACTCTTAAACCATATAGGTTGAGTCTTGCATAACTTTTCTTATACTCTTACTTTTCTATTATCAGCAGTGGCGACTCAAGTTAATTAGTGGCCTAAAGCCAAAAATAATTTGGAGACCTAACTCTTATTTTTTATTTTTTTTCTTTTTGAAATCCAAAGTTATTTCTTATTTTTAATGGAAAAAACTTTATTTTTCTATGGTCTTAAACTATATATATATATATATATATATATATATATATATATATATATATATATATATATATATATATATATATATATATATATACCAAAATATTTTTTAATCTTGTGGTCTTAAACATGTCATGTGGAAGTTAAATTTAAAAATTGACAAAAAGAATGAAACTTTATTTAATGTTTCGAAACGAACTAAAAGAAAGACACAATATAATTATTTTTTTGTTAAAAATACTTATAATAATTCTATTATTACTAAAAAATGGGGTCCTCAAATTTTGGGGCCTAAGACGGATGCCTCATTTTAAAAGGCATTGAGCTGCCCCTAATTATCGGAAATAACATTTCTACCTTCACAAGGTCATCTTACTTATGAAATTACACTTAACATGTTATTATTAAAATGAAAATAGAAATTTATTTCTAATATTTTGAGATATATATGAGCAAAATCGGAAGATTCTTTCATTAAACAAGTTACACTAGTAAAGAAAAACATAACTACTTCTATTTGTTATTGCATCAATTAGTATTGATTGATTCAATTCATTGATGACTGTAGTTTAAGTGGAATTAGTGATTGTATAAATTAGTTATTTTCGTTCGTAATTGTATAAACAGATTCTTCAAAGGTGGTTTGTATTTGTATATTTTGTATATGTATAATTATGTTTATTTTTTTGTGGAATTAGTGTTTGTATATGTATAATTGATTGACGACTATAATTTTTGTGGAATTAGTGTTTGTTTAAATTAGCTATTTACATTTGTAATTGTATAAAATGAATATATTTGTATTTGTATATTTTGTATATGTATAATTCACATAGTTCTATTTTTTTGTGAATTAGTGTTTGTATATGTATAATTAATTGATAACTGTTTTTTCTATGGAATTATTGTCTGTATCAATGAGTTATTTCCGTCTGTATTTGTATAAAAGGAGTACTGACAACTGATTTGTACTTAAATATTTGTATATGTATAATTCACAACTGATTTGTACTTATATATTTATCGTAATATTAACAAATTTGTATATGCATCTCACTATAGGAAGATCATAATTATTGGATTAATTACCTGGTTTTCCTTTTTATTTAATTTGTATACATGAATGTCTTTCATAGCTATTTTGGATGTTTCTTCATCCATAATTTTGATTGTATTTAACTAAAAAACTGAAAAACAATACGTAATCACAATCATATACAAATACAAATCAAAAGAAGAATGAAACCGCCAAAAAAAAAATTAAAAAAGGAAGAAACTTAAATCGCATAATAGTTGCCCTAAAAATCAGGAAGCACGATTTGAGAGGGAAGAACTGAAATTTTCAAATTTTGAAATCAATTTGTATTGAGGGATTTAAGGAGAAAATAAGGTGATGAATTATGAAGAGAGAAAAGGAATCATTTGTATATATAGAAAGGGACATCGTACATGCTTATACAAACAGAAAAAGTGTGCAACGTAATTATAACAAAAATTTGGTGGCAAGTGGTAATTAAAGTAAACTATAGCTATGATGATAATTAACTAGTATAAGTTTGCTTAACTGCGTAATTTATTCTTAAATAAATTATGGACTTAGCCCATTAATCACCAATTTAATTAATTATCTAAAAATTACCCGTCAATTAATTTTAACTATAGTTAAACGAACAGTCCAAGATTTCCAACCACCTTCACAAATTGATCAGAAGTGACTCGAGAAAAAGGGTAAAACGATATTTTTTTCAAAATTTTCCAAAAATGACCTTCCACATCATTACAACTCAAGTAACAGGACCAAGCCCAATGTTGAAAAACATCACAAACCCATAAGTTGTAATTATGCTAAGGACCAAAGCCCATATAAGTTTTCCACCAGAATGCTCTGCCAAAGTTAAGAAAATACCAAGTCCAGTTAATATCATAACCTTACCAGTTAAACTTGTCAACAAAAGTTTTCTCCCACCAACTCTGTCAATCAAGATAGTCGACAACAGTATGAAGGTGAGCTTAGTTATTCCGACACCAACTGTGGCAAGAATTTGGTGCTTATGGTCAATTGGTCATGTACCCCTACTTTTGCGAATATTTTGTGACTGTATAATCAGAGGTGAAGTCATGATTAGGAGTTTGGGATTCTAAATTTTAAGATAGAAGAGAAAAATATTGCAAATCATGCTTCCTCTTACAAAAAAAAGAAGAGGAACTTTTGTTGATAGAGGGGTTCAAACCCACAACACTAGCGTGGAAAGCATTACCACAACCCCTTCGTTACTATTGAGTCATCAATCAATTTTTTTAGAGAGGTTCACAAGTTAAAATACATATATGTTTGTTTAGTTTTTTAATACAAATATAGGAGCTTACGAAAAAGTTATTGAGTTCGTCCGAACCCATATACCTCCACTTAGCTCCGCCTCTGTATATAATATCACAGCTTCAACTCCAGTTACATGTTCAAAGAAATGAATTTCCACACCAGCAATTAAAATCCATCTAAGTGACTTTGTTGGTTTTAAAAGCAATTCTTTCCAAATACCTTCTCCTTGTGACTTTACTGAACCCGGAATCTTGACAATGTCATCATCACAATTTTCTTCAATGCTTATTGGTTTTTTAATCTCCCTCAATCGAAATTCAGCTTCTTCAGGGTCGTTTGAAACTTTGCACATTATTTCCTTGGCTTCTCCAAGACAGTCTTTCATGATCAGCCATCTAGGAGACTCTGGCATTCTTAGAATGTCAATCGACAAGAAAAGTGAAGGGATTACTGCAATTAGCATGTGAAGAGTCTTTGTTGTAAATGTTCCTCCATTAATAAAAAAAATATTTGTAATAATTAAGTAAAACTTTTATAATACAATACTTAATCTAAATAAGAAAAAAAGGCCAAAAAATGAGAAAAAAGATAAATGCAAATGTAGGCTATAAAGAGGTGTGACATTACCTTGTTTATGAATTTTCTTATTATATATATAGATTATTGGGAGTGTGAGAAACACATATAAACTATCACTCATCAATTTGAGAAACACATCTCAATGTGGACTAGACAAAATATGTGTATACACACACTCAAGCGCGTATAACCCAAAATTTTCGTATACACACACTCAAGTGCATCTAACCCAAAATTTTCGTATATACACACTCAAGCGCGTCTAACCCAAAATTTTTGTCCACATTTTTTTTTTTGAGTTATGTGTCAAAAGCACATCTAAACTATCTATTTTTCTTGAGTTTCGTATCTAAACTATTGGAAGTGTGAGAAACACAATTCATGAATATTGACTACACCTTGTTTCGTCCATGTGGCTTTTCTATTTCTTTTTTTTATGCTGACATCTTTTTTTTTTAGATTTTCAATTGATTTTTGAAAAGTTAAGTTATGTGTTTCAATTTATATTTTTAGCTGGGATTATTACATGTGTTAGTTATGTATAGTCATTTTTGCCACAGTGGAATTGTTTTCCACATGGCAATTTATGTGAAAATTTTTATTTTAAAAAGGGAAAGTGTAATACACATGATACCACCCCATATTACTTGAGATGTGTTTCTCAAACTTATGAATGACAGTTAAGATGTGTTTCTTACAACAACACTCTCGATGCGGTCGCATCGCCGTTTGTAACGATCAAGACTAGTAAGTCCATCGGTCCATACAGTTGTCCATGTACCAATAGAAGACTTTGAATAGTTTATTTGTGAAACTAACTAAAATCGAATAGATAGAGGTATGTTTATGACACTTCATCCTATTTTTTAATGCTCTTTTTAAAAATGAGATTGATGACTAGCTGTTTGTCGAGATGGTTTGGTGATTAATTCCTTACCTTCCTACTCTTGTTTATTTTTGGCAGATTATTATTGGGATTACATATGATGACTCCTAAGAGCAAAGAACATAGCTGTCAAATTATACTTAGCGGATTTAGTGAAAATATAATCAATGTCATTCCGATGTGTTTGCCTTTGCGTGATGCTGTTATCGAAGAAATGGAGATATAACTAGTGCAGATCTTGATTTAGTGTTAAAGCTTGATCGTGTGAGTGAAGAAAAACAATGCCGGTTGTGAAGCATTTTCATCGAGTGTGCGATCATGGCAAGATTTTTGATGAAGGAGATCCCTCTTTAAAAGTGTAAAGTTTGTGTGAGAGAAAATGATCAAAATGGTTACTTAATTTGGTTTCATTTGATCTTAATGTATAAACATGATGGAAATGGTCCTTCTAATAAACTTCAATTGTGATCATAAGTCATTGCTAACTTCTTATATCACTTTGTATTTTCTTTTCATATTTGATTTTAACATGATTTACTTAAGACAATCGAGGATCCATACCTTCACAAGATCACCCAACTTATGAAATTACAGTGAACATGTTATTATTGTAGTGAAAAAAGATAAGTTTTTATTTCCACTATTTTGACACAAATAAAGAGAAGCATAATTGGAAATTTTTTACCTTGAAATAAGTTATACTAGTAAAGAAAAACATCTGTAACTACTTTTATACTACTCAACCCTCCTCTTTTATTCGCATTGTGCATAGGCGCTAACCAATACCAAAATTTATTGCATAATAATTGTTGAAGCCATCAGCGATTTCCAATCTCCACCTCTTTTCTAACATTCTTAGAATCTTTGGTTTTAGTGAAAAGAGCTTCCATTTCTTCCAAAGACTTTCCTTTAGTCTCAGGCAAGAAAAAGTAGAAAAAGATTAAAGCGATGACTGATATCCCAGCAAACATGAAGAAAGTACCTGCAATTGTCATTGCGGAAATCATTGACAAAAAAGTCATAGAAACTGTTGCATTCATCAACCTGTTAACTGCAACACCAATTCCGACTCCTAAACCCCTATACCTAAGAGGAAAAATCTCAGCAGTATATACCCAAGTAACAGGCGCAAGCCCAACATTGAAAAATGCCACATATGAATAAGTTGTAATTATGCTAAGGACCAAAGCCCATATAAGTTTGCCACCAGATTGCTCTGCCAAAGTCAAGAAAATCCCAAGTCCAGTTAATGCCACAATCATCCCAGTTACACTCGTTAACACTAGCTTTCTCCTACCAACTCTGTCAATCAAGATAGTCGACAACACTATGAATGAGAACTTAGTTAATCCAACACCACATGTCGCAAGAATTTGGTGTTTATGGTCATGT
The DNA here is from genome assembly GCA_018342035.1 of Solanum appendiculatum. Taxonomy (NCBI): domain Eukaryota; kingdom Viridiplantae; phylum Streptophyta; class Magnoliopsida; order Solanales; family Solanaceae; genus Solanum; species Solanum appendiculatum. The sequence goes on along the minus strand of JAGDQO010001382.1, from coordinate 140,343 downwards.
ACCCCTGCTTTCGCAAATATTTTGTGACTATATAATATCACTGCTTCAATTCCAGTTGCATGTTCAAAGAAATGAATTCCTATACCAGCAAGTAAAATCCTTTGTAGTGATTTTGTTGGTTTTAGAAGCAGTTCTTTCCAAACACCTTCCCCTTGTGTCTTTACTGAATCTGAAATCTTGACAACATCATCATCACAATTTTCGTCGATGCCTAAATTTCTTTTAACCTCCCTCAATCGGAATTCAGCTTCTTCAGCGTCATTTGAAACTTTATACAATATTTCCTTGCCTTCTCTTAGACGACCTTTCATGATCAGCCATCTAGGAGACTCTGGCATTTTGAGAATGCCAATCGCCAAAAAAACTGAAGGGATTGCTGCAAGTCCTAACATAACTCTCCAGCCAATTCTCAGAGGCAATCCGGCAAAAATATAATTAGACAAATAACCGAGCAAAATACCCGTGCTAATTCCAATTTCTGGAAGAGATGACAGAAATCCACGCGTCGATGGAGACGAAATTTCTGCTGAATAAACTGGTGCAATCATAAGTGCAAAACCAACACCAACTCCAGCAATACATCGGCCTAATAATAAAACCGTGTAATTTGGACCGTATCCCATTACAACGGATCCTAAAAAGAAAATTACCGAAGCTATAACTATAGTGTAACGTCGGCCAACATAATCAGAGGTTCTTCCAGCACTGAGTGACCCAATTAAAGCACATAAATTAAGTATCCCTGCTAGAACTTCTGTTTTCACATCACTGATATGGAATTCTTTTTTCACAAAAATCATTGCTCCACTCATCACTCCGGTATCTGAATTCAAACGTAAAATTCTCGTTAGACTATTTATGAAAAAAGAAATTTCTTGTAATATAAACAAATATTTTGAATCCCGCTAATGAAAATTCTAACTCTATCTGACACGATTATAGATTAATCAGGCTAATGAAGAAGTAGAAAACTCACCATAACCAAAGATGATAGATATCATGGAAGCAACAGCGGAACAAGCACAAGCATATTTGTTAATCTTTTTGAGACTTTGTCCTTCACCCTTCTCCATAATTTTTCAATGCAATAATACGTTTGATGAGAAAATACTAGTAAAGTAAAATACTTGATTCACAACACACTCATAATTTGTGATAGTGCATTATGGCTACTCATAAAACAAAATCAGATCTCTTCACTTTTATGAACTTTACTAATTTTTGCATGTATATATAGGAAAAAAATAATCCTATTTATTTGGTTTTTTCAGTTTTCTAAAACCCTATCTCCTTAATTAATTAGTTATTAATAGAATATATATGTGGATAAGAATTGAAAATCTTACGAATCCTGATGTGGCATTTGAATATTGATCCACTTGTATCGGAAAGAAAAAAGAAAGTTTACTCGCATTCGATGTTTTCTGTTTAGCGTCAATTTTCATTATATTAAAAATAAGTGTTTGTTTTTACTTGTTCAAAAATTAAAAATGGAGAAGGAGTATAAAAAATCAAAGTTTCACGAGTCCTGATATATAGAACTGACCAATGACCCACCGTACCCAACGCCGATTTCAAATGGAGCATTGGCTTTACCTTTACGTCATTTTTAGAGGTCAAATTTGACTTTAATTAGATTGTCATTTGCAGGAATAAAATTTGCTCGTATTCAATGTTTGTTTAGTAGAATGTTTGGTCAAAGGATTTGAAGCTTAAATTTAATAAAAATTTAACTTCAAATCGATCTGAAATAATGTCCAAATGAGTTCTATTAGTGTCAAATTTCTACAAATAAATATATGATGCATATCTTGCATAATAGTTTATATTGCTTTGATATGATTAATCGGTATGTAGTTCTAATTGTATTTTTTATTCTTAGAGGTAAATTGTTTTGGTATGAATCATATGATGTAAATACCATATTTATTAATTTGTCAAATATAAATTAATTTAAATAGATTTGAAGAATGGTTACAAAAAATTAAAATAAGGAAGGTTGGTGTAATATCATAAACTGCAAGGTAAATGAGTATGATAAAACAAAACTTTAAGAGAGGTCTCTGAAATTATCTCAAAATTATATTTGGCTAATTATGGTCTTTATCCTGCCGATCTCAAGACGTATCCACTTATCCATACACAATTCACATTAGGAGAATTAAATTTGGGTTAATCCTAAAAGGTGTTGGATTTGGATAAGGTTTTGATTTGGTATTTATTTCGAAAATTAGTAATATTGAGTCTTTACATCTTGCAAAAGAGATTTATTAGAAAACATTTGTCTTGATGTTTATAAATATTGACCTTTTTTCCAAAATTTTAAAAAAAAATGGTTTGACTTTCAGAAACCAAATTTTTTTTTTAAAACTAATTAAACGTTGAACTAGTTTTTAATTAAAGTGAGCCTAATATATTCTCCTTTCAATCCATTTTTACTAGTCATGTTTGCTAGGTTATTTTAAAATTTTCCTTATTTTGAAAAAGATTTTTATTAGAAGTGTTTTTATAAAAAATAAAATAATTCAAGAAAACACTTTGTATTTATCTAATTAATTTGAAAAAACACTTATTGTCGATATTAGATTTTAGAACTATAATTTTTGCAAGGTTCCAAAAGTATTTTTGGAAAAAATATATTTTTTAGATTCTAAAATATATTTTGTACTACTACTCAAAAACATCTACTTTTTCCCTAAAAGATTGACCAAACAACTCAAAATTTTAAAATAAGCACTTTTAAAAATAAAAAAAAATATTTTTGATTTTCTAAAAATTTGGTCAAACAAGTTATGCACATCGCTTAAGGAAACATTAACTAAAAGAATAATTAGATTATATTGCCCTTTATTTATTACTTAATCTTAATTTAATACTATTATTTTCTTTCATTATATTAATGATCTCTTTCCATATTTATTAAAAGAATTACAAGTATTATAGTTAAAATCAATTATTTTTAGTAACCATAACAAGTAAAATGACTAGCATGAAATATTCATACTTTTGACCTTAATTTTTTCTAACTTGTAAATCTTTCGTTACCTATAAATAAGAGTCATCACTCATCTCTATCTAAACTAGTAAACAACCTACCTCCTTTTGTGCCATAATTTTATCAGGAAAAAGACATTGATTTTGTGAACATGTATTATCCACCTTATTTTGTGATCTCAACTTTGTATCAGTCAAGATTCTATTTAACAAGAAAAAGATAATAATATATTTTTTTTCTATTATGTAGAAAAGCCTTGAATGGATGACTAATGGCAACAAAGTAATTTTGCGAAGTCCAATCCACATGGTTTTTCTCATGCTTGTTCTAGAAGAACCAATTTATTTATCTCTTCAGTTTCATTGTATCTCTTCAGACTATTGTATCCCTTCGGTTGCATCTCTTCAGAAACTACCTATAAAACTAGGCAAACTATATCCGTTGTTGTCAGGGGCGGAGCAACAAATAAGGAAGGGTGGTTAGCCGAACACCCTTCGTCGGTCGAAAAATTACACCATGTATATAAACAAAATATTTGCTATTAACTACATATCTTAATAAATGAACATGCTTAAATACAACAGAGGCTGGTAGTCCAATGGTAAGCATGCTCATTTGTGACTTTGAGGCCTTAGGTTTAATCCTGACCTGGTATATAATCTTAAAAAATTACGTTTAAAGATAAAATTAAAGGTTACTTTGCACTATTATCATTTTAATTATTTCTAAACTATTCTTTTAGAAAATGTAAAATAGTTAAGAATCTCATTAAAAGGAAGGGTAAATATGAGAGAAAAAAAAGTCTCAACAATTCTCTTGAACTTTAAAAAATCCACTTATTTTGAATTATGAAAAAAGTCCAACAATTCACTTAATATGAACTAGAGGGTAGGGGTGTTCAAAATCGAACCGTAACCGATAAGTCAACCGCAAACTTGGCTTATTGGCTTATTGGTATTGGGTTATCGAATAAACAGTTGGAGAACGGATTAGAATTTTATAATTAACGTCTTATTGATATGGGGCGGATTATTCAATTTCCTTATTGGATAAACCGTTAACCCGTTAAGAATTACCATACTTACACTTCTATCTTAGGTTTATTAGCCTCATTTAATATTTTGGCATAATATATGATTATATATTGTTAGTCCTAAAGCCGTAAAGCCAAAAACTCAAAAACCTATTTACTTTTCTGTTGTATTAGCTATTATATTACTATTAATTTATATTTTTTGCAATATAGGAGAATTTTATAATTTAACTGTATTTAAAATAGTGAAAAAGTGTCATTGTTTGTAGGTGCGTTCATGATAAAAATAAAGGGGGTAAAGGTTAGTCGATTCACCGTCCGATAACCGCCCGTTGCTAATCCGTTATCGAACCAACCGATATCTTATTGGTTGGCTAGAGGATTAGTAAATTTAAAATCCGATATCCGATAGGCCAAACCGTTAAGCAAAATAATACACCTGATACGCAGTCCTACTAGAGGGGGTGTATTCAACTAATAACTAAAATTGTTTTTTCTTGACTTTTCTCCATTAGTTTTAATTTATACCATTGATAGTTTTATAATTTTAAGTTTTCGTATGATTTAGTTAAATGATATATAATTTAATGTTAAATTTGGGTGCACCCACTCATCAGTAAAAAAAAATGTTTTGTGCACCCACTGCGCTAAAAAAAAATTCACTCTTTTAAAGTTTTGGACACCCTTAACGAAATTTTTGGCTCCACCACTGATTGTTGTATCTTCTTCTTCGTGACAAATTTTATCACTAATTTCTGTGGAACTTCGTCCACTCCTTGGAAGTCTACTTTGGATCTTCACCAAAAAAATATGGTCCATAAGTTGCTTTAAAAATATAGTATGTAATATAGAATATGTACTAAATTGAGTGTTAAGAAGAAGAAGAAGAAGAACAGAAAGCTTGGAAAATTTGTGATTTAAAAACGTGAAAGAACCCCTCTATTTATAGCCAACAAAGGATAGTATGAATAAGTGTTTATTGTGCCTTATTAGAAAAGTCACAACCATTCTGAAAAGTCACAACTCTTTGAAAAAGTCACAATCCTTCAGAAAAGTCACAACTCTTCAGAAAAGTAAAACCCTTCAGAAAAATCACATCTCTTTTGGAAAAGTCACAACTCTTCAGACAAGTCACAACCCTTCAGAAAGGTCACAACTCTTTAGAAAAGTCACAACCCTTCAGAAAAGTCACAACTCTTTGAAAAAGTCAAAACCCTTTAGAATAGTCGCAAACCTTTTGAAAAGTCACAACCCTTTGAAAAGATCACAATTCATTGGAGAAGTCACAACCTTTTGAAAAAGTCACAACTCTTTGAAAAAATCTCAACCCTTCGATGTGAAAAAGTGTATGCTTTTAATATATTTTATAATTTATAATATAAATATTTAAATATAAAATATAATATAAAATATAAAAGATATACTAACTCGATGTTTTAAGTTGGCGGTATTATAACAATTTGATGTAACGATCCGTTAGATAGTTTTGAGTGCTAGAACTGTTTTAAATCTACTCGTAAATTTTAGATGAAAATTTTAGACTATTCGATTAACTTAGATTATTTAATTGATGTATAATTTTTAAATTATTTATTTATTTTATAACTAATGGGCCAAATCCAAATTTCCTTAATACTGTATACTACTTGGCCCATGTATTAAAATAAGTTAAATGAGGTTGATATTATTTTTGAGTCATAATATGAAAGATCAAAAGCAGTGCGGCGGGCACACAATTACGGAGAGGCATCATGAGTAATTGAGGTAAGAATTCTGTTAAGGAAAAAAAATTTGTGAATTGAAGAACTATAATTCTTTCTTGAATTTTGTAATCATTGCATTCCTAACACATGGGTAATTATAATTTAAATTGATACATATAGGTTAAGACAACAACTAAATGTATAAAGATTATCACAATGTTGGACGGTAGTGTTGAATAGTATAGAGTTCTTAGTTACTTAAATAATTAATTTCATTGTGAGGATCTCTTTTATACTAAGTGAGTAGATAAGAAAGAAATGGCAAACTTCTTCCTTTTAATTGTAATTTAATTCTAATAAATAATAGTACATCCCTTATTGAATGTATGAAGGCCAGGATCTGGAAATTTACATGCTTAAGGTCAAATATAACAAATTTGGTGTGATTTTCTTCGTGCCCTTATGTTTTTAAATACAATGGTCCAACAATTTGCTTCCTATAATTTGTTTAAGTCATAAATTTGGGGTCTACAATATCGGTAATTTAGTTTTAATAAAATTTTATTTTTGTTCTTGTGGTTCTAAATTAAACTTTTGGAGTTAGTTTTGGGGTCTGGGTTTGAAGTATAATAATATGGTGCCTACGGAGTCGTTTTCTTATGAATAATGCGTATTTGATAGATTGAAAATGTTCGGAGGCTTTACGAAAGGGAAAGGAAAGATCTCGAGGATTCGTGACATGTGTTCAATATTCAATGTATGTTAAGACTTTCTAGACATCATTGAGGGACATTTTTTTCTAATTAAAGATTAAAAATGGAATAGACCAATGGGTAAGGGCGAAAGATGGGGGTCTCGTACCAATGGTGTGACGGGCATTGGTACAAGTACCGGTGTTATTAAAGGGAAAGTTATTACTATAATGTGATAGATTGTAATTCGACAATGCCAAAGCATATGGGCATTAACTGATGTATTTAGTGACTTGATTTCTTTTTTTGGGTTGTGTTTCTTTATTGAACCTGTATAATTGTGATAATTGAGGTGATTATATGTCATAGCGACATTTGAATTATTGAGATGATGCATCACTCCCTTTTATTGTTATCATATTGTGCACATGCATTGACATGAGATTGAGTATGAGTAAAGGTCTAGCACGTGGAGATCGTCCGTGTTGAGATTGAGTTATGATTATAATTTGGGCACGTGGAGATCGTCCGTGCGAGGAATTGGTTATGATTATAAGTTGGGCACGTGGAGATCGTCCGTGCTGGGGATTTTGTGATTTTATGATAGTGTGTTGAGATTGTCCGCACAGACACGTGGAGATCGTCCGTGTCGGTATATGGACCTCACGAGTCCCCCATGGGTCATGAACTCTCGATGTACTTCCGAGGAGTATCATGTATATACGGTTGAGAGAGTACTTGGCATTTGAGGCATATTATTTCATGGTGTCGCATTGCATTGTATCTCATTACATCCTTCATTCTTGTTGAGTATGTGCTTATTTGGTGTTTGGACATTACGTGACATTTGACTATCCCTATTTGACGAAAACTTGGTTGTTAAGTATAATATGGACTTGTAAATTAAAGGATTATTTTCTTTTATACTCCTGTCACTACTTCTTCGTTGTCGGTCTATGAGACATATTGGGTACACTTGGTTTCGTACTCATACTACACTTGCTGCACTCTTTTGTGGTGCAGATTGTATTTTGAATTCAAGCGCATTCTTGGAGCTTTGAGTCTGAGTTTGGATTATCTTGGAGTTGTGGTGAGCTGCTTGGATATTCTGCGGCCCATACCTTCATCTATCTCTATTTATTAGGTTATTTTGGTATTCTGATAGGATAAATTCTTATGTCTAGACTTGCCATATAAATTGTAGACTTGTATTGACTTTTAAAGGCTCTTGTACTTATGACACTAAATCTTGGGTGATAGCTTAATTTCCCGCATTTAATACTTATGAAAGACTTAGTTGTTGGGATATTATACTTGACACTTAGTTTTCCCATATTTAATATTGAATTAAATTGGTAAAAGTGTTGGGTTGGCTTACCTATCGGTTGGGAACATAGGTGCCATACTTGTAATTTTGGGTCGTGACATTTAACATTCAAGTTAGGGAGTTCATGCTTTTAAGATAGATAGATAGTATATATATATATATAGAGAGAGAGAGAGAGAGAGAGAGAGAGATAGATAGATAGATAGATAGATAGATAGGTAGATGTAATCATGTATTTTTCACATATTGCTTCTTAGCCTTTCACATTCTTTATTCAAAAAAGTATAAATATTTCAATTACTACTTTTAAATTCTTTGTTAATGGTTAATACAAGAAAAAGTTGGAGAGTCTTAATTATTAAAACTACTGCTACTTGTAACCTTTCTTGCTTCTCCTAATTACTTGTAATTGTTTTTATTTCCTATATCTTTTCCAGCAGGTGCCCTCCAGAATAACAAACATGTGACTTGTTTTGTTCATAATTCTTTAGTTGTTTTTTTTATTTCAAAAATAATGTATTTCAAAATATTTTAAGTTTTTTAAGTATGATTAAAAAAGTTTTAAAATGAGATATTTTTTATGATTTACTAGCTCTAGAATAATCAAGAAACACCATTTGAGAAAACGAGGGACTAATATCTTCACATGATAAATTTATTATGACATAATTAGGGGTGTTTATGGACAATGACATAGAAGAGCAAGGAAAACTAGCTGCTATTGGCTTAAGAATGAATAATAGCCATCAAATTGAGTATCTTACACGTTGCATGCACATATACCAAACAATCGAGAAAGTGATAATTGACTAATCTATGAAAAATCATTCAATATTGAGAAGTCAATTATATCAAAGAACAAATATTATAGTTGAAAATATGTAGAAGATAAAATTCATTAAAGAGTAAGAATTTTACAATCTTTCACGTTCTTAATATATGTGATAGTACCAAATATCTAATATTCAAATATTAGAAAATGATGATTCCTAATCTTAATGAGGTCATGGATTACATTCGCGCCGGTAAGTTATTAGTATATGATAATTATGTTATTATTTATATTAGTGTGGGTTAATAATAAAATGTTGACACGTGTACAATATATTATTTTGTATTTGTTTATAACAAATTTTATTTATTTTTATAAAGATTTGAATAATTTAATTCAAAGTCTAGAATATTAGATGCCTAAAATAAAATTTTAGGAATAATTTCAAAGATTTCTCCTCAAATTTGGCCTCATTTTATTGACCTTCCTTATGATTTTCAATATTACAATTACCTCCTTAACTTTGATATGAAAAATTTTCTACTGTGTGTTAAGAGAATGGGTAACAGATAAACAAATTTCTAGCCCTTTGTTGGGTCGTGCTTAGCACGGGCCTCGACCTATTTAGTATATATCTACACACAATGTGCAACCACCTATAGTACTATGCTATATAATATTTGTTATGGAAAATTGGATGTACGGACCTAATATTTATTCACAAATTTATTTTTAAATGGTGTTAATTAAATAATATTAAATCATCTTAATAAGTGTAAAATAAATACTTGATAAATATTATTAATATTGATAAATTTTAGGTGATATTGATTAAATGATTTAAAAAAATTTCTCTAAAATAAATTATAATATATATTTGTATGGTAATGAATCATCTCATTCTTTTTTCTCGCAAATCAATGTAAAGAGACACGTTGGGATGTCCATAATTAAGTATTTTTCTTCATTGAACGTTGATTTTTTTTTTACTCAAAATAAAATTTACATAAATATTACTGACATCCAAAGTAATAAAGATAACTAAAGAATATGAATTTAAAATTAAAGGACATAGGTAAAACAAGTCCCATAATTTTAGAAAAATTGTACATTAATTAAAGGAAAAAGGGTCAAAAATACCCCTCAACTTTATTTTATTGTTTGACTAAGCCTCCGTCGTTAAAATTAAATTATTCTTACCCCTGCCGTTACTAATCTCATCGTTTGTGCCTGTATGTTGACGAAAATCCCCAAATCAACTTAAATTAACCCGAATCTTAAAAAACGACCCGTTCGCCATTTTAAACCCATGCCCCGACCCCTCTAACACTTTGTTTCGCATAGTGTTTGGCTTTATAACGTTTAGTTCGTCTCTTATGCATTTCTTTTAACGAGAAAAAGAGACAGTGAGAAAAATTAATTAAAAATGAAAATTTAATTAAAATAATTCTTAATCAATTAATTAATACTCCCTCCATTTCAAATTAATTGAATTGCTGAGACATTTTTCATTTTTCAAATTAAATTAATTGTTCAATCTTCAAAACTACTTTTAGAATATTATTCCAATTTTACCCTTCATTAGCTAGTATTGGAATTTGTTAATAAGGATAAAAATGGAAAATTATGCCTAATTTATGTTTTAATCTTCTTTTCTTAAAGGTGTGAAACACCTCAACAATTCAATTAATTTGAAATGGAGGGAGTAATTATTTTTCCTCAAATATAGGTATCACTATTTTAGTTATTATCAATCTCATAATAAAAGTAGGGGTGTTCATGGTTCGGTTTGGATCGATTATTGGTTAAAACCAAAATCAAATCAATTTAGTCAATTTTTAAATTTGTAAAACCAAACCAAATTAAATGAAAAAAATAACTATCGGTTTGGTTATTGTTGGTTTGATTCAATTTTTTTGGTTTTTTCGGCTCGAAAGTAATAAATTTTTTGAGGATATATTTATCTCAATAGACACGGAGACCTAGTACATGAGCAATCCACATGAAAACTATTGTGGATTCAATTAAGCAATACAATAATACTAGAATTATTATTACACGAACAAAGTGATTCAACTAAGAGAAAGTGTGGCTATCTTATATGAGATAGGATAGGTAAAGACTAAAGAAATGGATTTTGATGGATTTGGACTTAGAGTTGTAATAGTTGGGTTAAAGTATTGGGCTTGAGAAAAAATGGTAAAGTTAAAGATTTATGTTAATTATTCCCTTCCCTACTTAAAATTTAACAAAATATTTATATTTTATTTATTAATAATATATAAATAATTATAAAATTTATATATATAATTTCTCGCTTCGATTTGTTTTTTTTTGTGATTTTTTTTAGTAAAACCAAAATCAAACTATCAGTTTTCAAAATTTAAAATCAAATCTAACCAAACCAAATCAAATATTAATGTGCTTGTGGACTGATCCAGGGGTGGAGCTACAGGTAAGGAAGGGTGGTCAGCCGAACACCCTTCGTCGGAAAATTAGACTGTGTAAATAAGAAAAATATCCTCTATTAACTAGGTATCTTAATAAATGAACATGCTTAAACACACCAGAGGTTATAGTCCAGCGGTCAGCATGCTCATTTGTGACTTTGAGGTCCTAGGTTCAATTCTTCCCTACTACATTTTAACACATTTTTCATCTTTCTATTTCTAACCTTAAATTTTATTACAATTTATTCAATGAATTTATTAACTATTAACCTGATAATTAAGATTTTATTGTTTCTATATATTTTTGATCTTATATTAAGTGAACTGTTAGAGTATAACATAGTCTTCTTTAAATTTTTCGATTCATATTAAGTAAATTGTTAGAGTATAATATAGTCTTAAAAAATTACGTTTAAAGATAAAATTAAAGGTTACTTTGCACTATTATCTTTTTGATTATTTCTAAACTATTCTTTTAGAAAATGTAAAATAGTTAAGAATCTCATTAAAAGAAAGGGTAAATATGAGAAAAAAAGACTCAACAATTCTTTTGAACTTTAAAAAATTCACTTATTTTGAATTATGAAAAAAATCCCGACAATTCACTTAATATGAACTAGAGGGAGTGTATTCAACTAATAACTAAAATTGTTTTTTCTTGACTTTTCTCCATTAGTTTTGATTTATACCATTGATAGTTTTATAATTTTAAGTTTTCGTATGATTTAGTTAAATGATATATAATTTAATTTTAAATTTGGGTGCACCCACTCATCAGTAAAAAAAATGTTTTGTGCACCCACTCTGCTAAAAAAAAATTCACTCTTTTAAAGTTTGAACACCCTTGACGAAATTCCTGGTTCTGCCACTGGATTGATCGCTATATGTGTTGGATATTTTGTAATATATAGAGGTCTTAAATTGAACAGACACATTCGTTCATGAAAGAACATGACTGTTAAGAAAAGTCATATGTTTATGAAAGAACATGATCTTTATGAAAAGTCATATGCTCATGAAAGAACATGACTCTTATGAAAGGACATATCTGTTCATGAAAGAACATGACTCTTATGAAGAATCATCTCTTAAGTTCTATAAATATAAAGACTCTCTAGAAGTAGTCTATGAAGAAAATCCGCATGTATAAACAAAGGGTTTTGTTGTATCCTTGAAGAGAATTGTTTGTATTTACCCCAAAATGTATATGGGCAATATCTCTTTAAAGAAAGTGTTTCACGCCTCAAAGCCATCTTCTTCTTCAATCATATTTCCTACTATTATTTTTCTAACAATTTTAAAGAGATATTGGGATTGAAGAAGATAAACGAGACATAATCCTTGAATTCTTGGGGAAGTGGGGTCGTAAGAAAAAATATTCGACTGATTTAAAGTATGATTTAAGACAGCAAGTCATATGGAAAAAGTGAGCCAACAATGGATCATGAAGGAAATGACATATAACGGGTTCTGCTTTCTTAACTTCTCTTATTATTTATTTATGAAGTTTTATCCTTTGAAATTTTTGAGAAATGATTTTTCATAAATATTAGGATAAATTAATTCACTTGTGATGATCTTGAAATGCTTTTTAAATAAGTTTAGGAATAACATATTTGGTATGCCTATTATAAATTTGTTATTTGGGACAAAGAAAATTATATGGTATAATAGTGTTGCATAAAGATCATGTGAATTGTATTTTCAAGTTGTGAGATGATATATATAAATTCCTTTATTCTGATGGATAATATCTATACTTGAAAGTTACTAGAATAATTGAAATTAAGAGAAATGATTACTTTTTATTAGATCATTTGTGTTCATTAAAGGTTGAAGATTTTGTCTTCTTATTAAATATTCGTGTGTTATAGTATTGGAACGCTATAAATTTGATAACAAGATAATTTACTAATGTTAATTAGATGTCCACACAAGTCATGAAAAGGACATTTGAAACATTTAAAGTGTGGGGATGATTTTGAGTTATGATTAATAATCAATAATATTTGAAGAATTTTAAGATATAAATTGTTTCTTCAACACCCACAAGATATATATTTGATGCATTTGACATGGTAGTTAGTGTTTATAACTTGACAATTTTAGCGATGATTAGTTGTTTAAACTGCAAATGTGATGATTAGGATATAAGCCTTCGTAAAAAATATTATGTAATTTCGTGAAGTAGTGACACTTAAAATATTGTGACTTTTCATGAAAAAAAAAAGTATTTGTTGTAAGATAACTTTTGTATAGACATGACCATTCATACATAGATGAATTGGTGTGTTGGTCTATAAATAATGAATCTTCTAATGATAATGATAAAATCCATATAAGTTGGATTTGTAACATGTATGAAGATGTCATAAATTTAGCATCAAAATAGGCTTGAATTCCATAGTGGAATAAGAATATGTTTAACATATAAATGCTTGAAAAGAAATGAAATGGTTGAAAAAAATATGATTTTAAAATGTTGTGGCCACAACTGATGCAACCATTCAAAGCTATTGAGATAATGATGGTATAGGTGATATGCCTATGTGAAAGATTTGTTTATGATTTATGTTAATCTTGTAAAATTTAGTTTCAAAAGATGCAGTATAATAAACGTATGAATGAATAAGGCTAAAATCCTTAAACTAGACACAATGGGAACCCAACTTTGAGTTAGTATACACTCTAACAATACAAGTTCAACGGATAATAACAAGTTACTTTGTGTTGCTAAAGCACGAGTCTTCTTTTTAGAGCCTTGATTCAAGTGTACTGCATACTGTTATGTGAGAAGTTGAGGAGTTGTTAAATGCTTGATATAACAGGGGCATAGTGACAAACTCCATAGTGCAGACTGTTACGCGGAGGTTAAATTAATTCTTAATGAAATTAGTAAATGTCTACAGCAACAGGGACATGGTAGCTAATTTCACCTATATGTATATTGAAGTGGTGCCGCTTCAAGCAAGATCTAAAGGGTTGGTCTTGTAAATATTCATGAATCAGGATGAGCACGTGGCCATAAACGTGCTAAAGCAAATACTGAGGTTTCTAAGCTACAAATAATATTATGTGTGTGATATTTTCGGTTTTGACACATGGAGTTGTGGTTCAAATCTTTTAAGATACCGATTACTTCGTCAGAACTTTAAAATATTTGCACGAACAGAAAGTTCAAATCTATTATAAGATACTATCTGATATGCATGATATTATGAGTCATATTACAAACTAGTGGGGGATTGTTGGATATTTTGTAATATATAGAGGTCTTAAATTGAACAGACACATTTGTTCGTGAAATAACATGACTGTTATGAAAAGTCATATGTTTATGAAAGAACATGATCTTTATGAAAAGTCATATGTTCATGAAAGAACATGACTCTTATGAAAAGACACATCTATTCATGAAAGAACACGACTCTTATGAAAGGACATATCTGATCATGAAAGAACATGACTCTTATGAAGAATCATCTCTTAAGTTCTATAAATATAAAGACTCTCTAGAAGTAGCCTATGAAGAAAATCCGCATGTATAAAAAAAGGGTTTTGTTGTATCCTTGAAGAAAATTGTTTGAATTTACCCCAATATGTATATGGGCAATATCTCTTTAAAAAAAGTGTTTCACGCTTCAAAGTCATCTTCTTCTTCAATCATATTTCCTACTATTATTTTTCTAACAATATGGACCAAACACAGCAGCAAAAATACACCCAAAAAATGAAGCAAAACTGCACTTTAATAACAAGAAGCTGCATTTGAATGTTTATAGAAAATAAGATCAATACATAACTGGATTCTTGACTTCACTTGCCAATTACACTAAAAAGGAATTTCCATCAACCAATTAATGCAAAAACAGATAGATTTAGTTGTTGGATATTTATGTAAAAAATTACTCATATATTTTTGCTTCAATTTCCACTAGTCTTATAATCAATAGGTTGTTGCAGTATTACTATGTCTTCTTGTTGTATATAGCCTTTTGAATGTCAACAGACATGGACAGAGTTTTTCAAGGATAGCTACACAAAAGTTGATCAAGCATCAATACTCCACCTCTTTGCTAACATTCTTAGAACTTGTGCCTCTAGTGAAAAGAGCTTCCATTTCTTCCAAAGACTTTCCTTTAGTCTCCGGCAAGAAAAAGTAGAAAAAGATCAAAGCGATGACTGATATCCCAGCAAACATGAAGAAAGCACCACCAGTCGTAATTGCTGCAGAAATTGACAAAAAACTCATAGAAACTGTTGCATTCATCAACCTATTTACTGCAACGCCAATTCCAACCCCTAAACCCCTAAACTTAAGAGGGAAAATCTCAGCAGAATATACCCAAGTAACAGGACCAAGCCCAATGTTGAAAAACATCACAACCCCATAAGTTGTAATTATGCTAAGGACCAAAGCCCATATAAGTTTTCCACCAGAGTGCTCTGCCAAAGTCAAGAAAATCCCAAGTCCGGTTAATGTCACAACCATGCCACTTAGACTCGTCAACAAAAGCTTTCTCCTACCAACTCTGTCAATCAATAAAGTGGATAACAGTATGAATGTGAGCTTAGTTAATCCAACACCAACTGTGGCAAGAATTTGGTGCTTATGGTCATGTACTCCTGCTTTGTCAAAGATTTTGTGACTGTATAATATCACAGCTTCAATTCCAGTTGCATGTTCAAAGAAATGAATTCCCACACCAGCAATTAAAATCCATCTAAGTGATTTTGTTGGTTTTAGCAACAATTCTTTCCAAACACCTTCGCCTTTTGACTTCACTGACTCCGGAATTTTGACTATATCATCATCACAATTTTCATCGATGTCTATAGCTTTTTTAATCTCCCTCAATCGAAATTCAGCTTCTTTAGGATCATTTGAAACTTTGTACATTATTTCCTTGGCTTCTCCTAGACGGCCTTTCATGATCAGCCATCTAGGAGACTCTGGCATTTTGAGAATGCCAATCGCCAAGAAAAGTGAAGGAATTGCTGCAATTCCTAACATAATTCTCCAGCCAAGTCTCAGAGGCAATCCGGAAAAAATATAATTAGACAAATAGCCAAGTAAGATCCCAATGCTAATTCCAACTTCTGGAAGAGATGTTAGAAATCCACGCGTTGATGGAGATGAAATTTCTGCTGAATAAACTGGTGCAATCATAAGTGCAAAGCCAACACCAACTCCAGCAACACATCGACCTACTAATAAAATCGCGTAACTTGGACCATATCCCATTAGAACAGATCCACATAAGAAAATTACTGAAGCTATAACTATAGTGTAACGTCGACCGATATAATCGGAGGTTCTTCCAGCACTGAGTGAGCCAACTAAAGCACATAAATTAAGTATCCCTGCTAGAACTTCTGTTTTTGCATCACTAATATGGAATTCTTTTTTCACAAAAATCATTGCTCCACTCATCACTCCGGTATCTGAATTCAAACATAAAATTCTCGTTAGACTATTTAAGAAAATCAAATTACTTGTTATAGTAAATTAATTATTCGTGTAATTAAGGATTCTGATTGTAATAGAAGTTGAATCCCATTAACTTCTTCATATATTTACTTCTTTTTTTATTATTATGTTATTTGAATCCCCTAATAAAAATCTTGACTCTATTTGATCCAATGCGATTATAGATTAGTCGGGCTAATGAGTTTCAAATAAAATGCCTACATCATAGAAAATTAAGGAACAAGAAGAATTTTAGAAGTAGAAAACTAACCATATCCAAAGATGATAGATATCATGGAAGCAACAATAGCACAAGCACAAGCATATTTGTTAATCCTTGTGGGATTTTCACCAGCAGTACCCTTCTCCATAATTCAATTGGTGCTTGATATGTATGCACAAATACTAGTAAACTAAAACCGTATGACACTCACAATTTGTGATAACTTTTAATTTAGATCTCTGCACTTTGATCAACTTATATAGGGGAAAATAGAAAACATACTCCTAATCCTATTCTAATTATATTTTGGGTCTATATAGGAAAAAAATATATAATCCTAATCCTATTCTAATAATATATTTCCTTAATTAACTAGTTGGAATATTTGTGGATAAGAATTACAAGTGTTTTACGACTTACCATGGAATAACAACTTATGATTCTTAAAAATAAATTATTTTTTATTGGTAAGAATGGAAACATGTGAGTGCTAATAATTATGTGCCTAATTTGGGTCTTGATTCTGCCGACCTCACCTTTCATACACAATCCACTTTGGGAGAATTAAATTTGGGTTAATCCTAAAAAGAGGGATTTGGATTTGGATTTGGATTTATTATAAATTTGGAAAGTTACTAAAAGTTCTGTCTTTACATATTGCAAAAAAAAAAAGAAGAAAAGATTTGTTAGAAAACATTTGTCTTCATGTTTATGAATAGTTTTACCTTTTTTAAAAAAAAAATTGGTTTGATTTTAGAAACCAAATTGTATTTTTAAATCTAATTAAACGTCTCTTAAGTCTCAACTAGTTTTTAAGTTTTAACTAAAGCGAGCCAAATATATATTCCTTTCTATCCATTTTACTTGTCATATTTGGTATTCTCTCTATTTCATATTAACTGAATTTGTGAGGCAATCCACACATATTAAGAAAAACATTCAAGGACATAATTTAAATCATACTTTCCACTATTGTTTTTTGTGAAATAATAAATATAACTTTGTAAGTAGTGTAATTTATCTCCTAGAGAATATAAAACTTCAACAAATGAAATGGAAAATATGGAAAAGGCTTCAAACATTCATCTTGAATTTTGAACAATGAAAAGAGCCTCAATAATTCAGTTAATATGAAATAGAGGGCGGCTCTCGGGTTGGGTCTTGAGGTCGCGGTCATATCTCTGGCCAGGTTTGGGTCTCAGGGTCAGGTTTTCACTCAGGTGATGGGTTAGGGTTGTGTTTGGTTCTCAGGTCAGTGTCGAGTGTTAGGGTCGAGGTCGGATCTCGGGTCATGAGTGCCATGTCTTGGGTCGGAGCTGGGGGTGGGTCTCGAATCGGATGTCGAGGTTGGATTCCGTTTCAAAAGTTGGATCTTGAGTCGGATGTTGAGGTCGAGAGTCAGGAGTCGGGTCTGGGTCTGGAGTCGAGGTCAGGTCTCGGGTCAAGTTCAGGTTTGCTTGTCGAGATCATATTTCAGTTCGAAGGTCGGTCTCTAGCAAAGTTAGGTCCTGGGTTGGATCTTGGTATCGTTTCCTGATTCGGGTCATGGTTAGGGTCGGGTTCTAGTTCAAATGTCGAGTTCCGTGTCAAGAGTAGGGATCAGGTTATGGATTGGGTGTTGCCGTGTGGGTCAGATGCAGATCAATTTTCGGGGTTGATTTTCAGGTCAGAAACTATTTTTTTAAAAAGTATTTTCTATTCTCTAGCAAAAAATAAAAGATATTTTCTATAAAAATATTTTTCATTCACCAATCATACACTAGAAAATATTTTCAACTCACCAATCAAACATGAGAAAATAAGTTGGAAATCAAATTATTTTTCAAAAAAAAACATTTTCTAGGAAAAATTTTCCTTCCTGCCAGACACACCCTAAATGACAACTGATCACCAAACTGCACTTTTAAAACAACAAGCTTCAATTGAATGTTTATAGCTAATAAGATTAAATACATAACTGGATTCTTGACTTCACTTGCCAATTACACCCAAAAAAAAAAAGAAAAGGGGGGGGGGACCTCCTCCAACAACCAATTAATGCAAAAATAGACAGATTTAGTTGTTTGGAAATTCATGCAAAAATCTACTCGTCAAATTCTGTTGATTTAGCACGAAAATTAAGAAGTAGTAAATAATAGGGATAATTTTATCAAACCATCCTTGTTAAATTAAATATAACTCATCTAAACATTAAAAAATGAATAGTATTTTATAGTAAGGATAAAATAGACACAATATAATAAATTATTTATTGATTTTATACGCTAGACAAATATTATTAAACATTCCAAAATATTATAGCGGACAAGTAAAGATAATAGAGGGAGTAGTATATATTTTGGCATCAATTTTCACTTGTCTTACAATCAATAGAGTTTGCTAAATTTGGGAGTTCCCATTGGCTCTTCTAGCTTTCAACTTTGCTATCTTTTGTCATCTTTCCACTTTCGATTGAGGGAGGATTTTATTTTCCATGTTGGTCAGCCACATCATCAATCAATTATATTGTACTTTTTTTTTAATTGTCCATTATATTAAAAATAAATATTTACTTTATCTATCTATTATAAAAATCAAAAGATAATTTATAACTTAGTTATTGATTTACCCTTATTATTAACTATAGTTATTTTTCAATGCATTTTTCAAAACATTAAATTTATTATATAGGGAAAAAGGTCAAAAATGTCCTTAAACTATATGAAATGAACAAAAAAACCCTCCGTTTATGGTTTGGTCCAAAAATGTCCTTGTCATCAATACTTTGGTCTATAAATATACCCTTATTGTTATTTAATGGGTCAAAAATACTCATTTTCCAAATAAATATTTCTAATAATATTTTTTTAAAATTAAAAATGTTTATCCTACTTCAATTCAGAAAAAAAATATTTCTTATTTATTATAATTATTTTTTATCGTTATATAAATAAAAATTAATGATGGATTTACCATGATCATATATATATGACATATATTATCCATCGAAAGGGTAGAAGTTATTCTATTTTAATTGATAAAATGAGATTAAGAAGAAAAAAATTATCTCCTACATTTTATTTGTTAAAGTGATTTTAAAAGAACGGAGAAAGGCCTAAATTGCCCCTTAACTATTTGAATTGGTACAAAACTACCATTTGTCCACCTTTCAGCCCCAAATACTCCTGACGTCAACCTTTTCGCTCAAAAATACCCCTGATATTAATCTTTTGGCTCATACTTGCCCTTATTTTTAATTGCTCCCCTAAAATAAATTCATTGAATATTTATTTATTATGTTGCCTAATCTAATTGATCCAAATTTAAACCCTTCTCAATTAATAAATAATTAAAACCACATACAATTCATATTTTGACTCGATATGCTTGAAAATAGTATTCAGAAAATTATTAAATCCATGATTTCTTTCTATAGTCCTATTTTAAATCAACATCCAATTCATTATAAATCAACTCCTAACTTGGGATCCATCCAAAATCCACGTTTGAATGTCCATCTAAGAAAAAATATTATTATTATTAATATAGAATTTTCTATTAATTATTTAATTGTCTTATTAATTCCCTTTTTTTGTTATTTTTTTAATCTGTTATTCTTAATTAGTATATCAGAGACTCAAACTTGAAATGAACTTATATGTTCATTTATATTATTATCATGGTGGGGTAGTGGTGGGGATAGGAGAAAAAAATTATTTTTATTCATTTATTTTGAATTTTGGGTACACACAAAAGAAAAAAGCTATCAAATTTTCTTCTATTGAACTAATTATTTCTATATGAATGTCCTTGTTATTTTCCTTCTTTTTTTTCTCCCCTTTTTGGCATTAGTTTTAAAAAATTAAAATTTAAAATGGTGAATAAGATCCAAAAAGAAAAAGAGTGGAAGAGAGAGGAAGCGCGGGGGGGGGGGGGGGTAATTTTACTATGGAACCCAAAATTAGGTCAATTATATGAGTCATATATTAAGTAATTTCAAATTTATTTTAATGGGTCTGAAGTACCAATAAACTATGGGATTTGGTACAATATTGCCCTCACATCCACCTTATTAGTGTGGACCGTTAGAAATAAGGGTATTTTTAAGCCAAAAGATTGACGTCATGGGTATTTGGAAAGGTGGATGAAAGGTAATCTTGTACCAATTAAATAATATTTAAATTAGAAAGAAGATGTGTTTAAAAGGAAAAAAAATAATATATTTTTTAGGAAAAGGACATTTTTGATCCATTTAGTAACTATAGGGGCATTTTTAGATCAAAGTATTGACTGGTAGAGCATATTTGAACCAAACTATTGATGGCAAAGACATTTTTGAGCCAAACTATAAACGGAGAACTTTTTTATTCATTTCACGTAGTTTAAAGGTATTTTTGCCTTTTTTCCTTTGTTATATTTAAAGAATGATATAATAAAATTATCATTCTAGATAATGCCCAAACCCATTTTAAGAAATGAACTTCTGAATATTACCCAGAACAATATTGTTCACTTTTTACAACTAAGACGCAAAATCAAAATTACATAATCAAGACTTTAGGATAAATGCAAATTGAGGCAAAGCGTTAAAGTAGTACAAGTTTTTCTTTTCATGTACCGAAGGAAATGTCCTACAACTAACTACAAATTTGATTATGTATTTTTACAAACTAGGGGTGGGATTTGGAATCATGGAGGTCAAATACTCTTCCGTCCATATCTGAATCCAGCCTTCGTGTTGTAATGTCAACCCCCCTCCTTTATCTGCGTCAATATAGACGGAGTTTTTCAAGGATAGCTACACAAAAGTTTAAAGCATAACGATAAGCATCAATATTTTCCAATCTCCACCTCTTTGCTAACATTCTTAGAACTTGTGCCTCTAGTGAAAAGAGCTTCCATTTCTTCCAAAGACTTTCCTTTAGTCTCAGGCAAGAAAAAGTAGAAAAAGATCAAAGCGATGACTGATATCCCAGCAAACATGAAGAAAGCACCACCAATCGTAATTGCTGCAGAAATTGACAAAAAACTCATAGAAACTGTTGCATTCATCAACCTATTTACTGCAACGCCAATTCCAACCCCTAAACCCCTAAACTTAAGAGGGAAAATCTCAGCAGTATATACCCAAGTAACAGGACCAAGCCCAATGTTGAAAAACATCACAACCCCATAAGTTGTAATTATGCTAAGGACCAAAGCCCATATAAGTTTTCCACCAGAGTGCTCTACCAAAGTCAAGAAAATCCCAAGTCCGGTTAATGTCACAACCATGCCACTTAGACTCGTCAACAAAAGCTTTCTCCTACCAACTCTGTCAATCAATAAAGTGGATAACAGTATGAATGTGAGCTTAGTTAATCCAACACCAACTGTGGCAAGAATTTGGTGCTTATGGTCATGTACTCCTGCTTTGTCAAAGATTTTGTGACTGTATAATATCACAGCTTCAATTCCAGTTGCATGTTCAAAGAAATGAATTCCCACACCAGCAATTAAAATCCATCTAAGTGATTTTGTTGGTTTTAGCAACAATTCTTTCCAAACACCTTCGCCTTTTGACTTCACTGAATCCGGAATTTTGACTATATCATCATCACAATTTTCATCGATGTCTATAGCTTTTTTAATCTCCCTCAATCGGAATTCAGCTTCTTTAGGATCATTTGAAACTTTGTACATTATTTCCTTGGCTTCTCCTAGACGGCCTTTCATGATCAGCCATCTAGGAGACTCTGGCATTTTGAGAATGCCAATCGCCAAGAAAAGTGAAGGAATTGCTGCAATTCCTAACATAATTCTCCAGCCAAGTCTCAGAGGCAATCCGGAAAAAATATAATTAGACAAATAGCCAAGTAAGATCCCAATGCTAATTCCAACTTCTGGAAGAGATGTTAGAAATCCACGCGTTGATGGAGATGAAATTTCTGCTGAATAAACTGGTGCAATCATAAGTGCAAAACCAACACCAACTCCAGCAACACATCGACCTACTAATAAAACCGCGTAACTTGGACCATATCCCATTAGAACAGATCCACATAAGAAAATTACTGAAGCTATAACTATAGTGTAACGTCGACCGATATAATCGGAGGTTCTTCCAGCGCTGAGTGAGCCAACTAAAGCACATAAATTAAGTATCCCTGCTAGAACTTCTGTTTTTGCATCACTGATATGGAATTCTTTTTTCACAAAAATCATTGCTCCGCTCATCACTCCGGTATCTGAATTCAAACATAAATTCTCGTTAGGCTATTTATCAAAAAGAAATTTTCTTGTAATAGTAACTCAATTATTTGTGTAATTAAGGAGGTTGATTGTAATAGAAGTTGAATTCCGTTAACTTGTTCGTGTATTTATATATTGAATCTCCTAATGAAAATTCTGACTCTATAAACATGATGGAAAAGGAAAAAGGAGAATTTTAGAAGTAGAAAACTGACCATATCCAAAGATGATAGATATCATGGAAGCAACAATAGCACAAGCACAAGCATATTTGTTAATCCTTGTGGGATTTTCACCAGCAGTACCCTTCTCCATAATTCAATTGGTGCTTGATATGTATGAACAATGTGTATATATATTTATAGTAGTAAAGTAAAATCCTATGACACTCTCAATTTGTGGTAACTTCTAATTTAGATCTATGCACTTTGATGAACTTTACTTATTTTGGCATCTATATATATAGGGAAAATAGAAAACAGAATCCTAATCCTATTCTAATTATATTTCCTTAATTAATTAGTTGAAATATTTGTGGATAAGAATTACAAGTCTTTTACGAGTCCTCGTGGAATTGACCACTGAACTACCATCCAATTCCGGTTTCGGATACAAGCATTGACTTTACATCAGTTTTTTGGTGACCACTTGTACTTACCTGTACTAGATGTTTACTGTTTAGCATTAATTGCCAACAAATTGCATTTCGTTATTTTTTTAAGCTATATTTTTAAGGGGTATATCAAGCCAATCGTACAAATTAAAAACGGAGAGCGTTAAAAAATTTAAAATCTCAAGAGTTCTGATATCTAGGACTGACCAATGACCTACCATATCCAATACCGTTTTCAGATGGAACATCGACTTTAGGTCACTTTTCAGAGGTCAAATTTGACTTTAATTAGATCGTCATTCGCATAGGAATAAAATTTGTTCGCACTCGATATTTGTTTAGTTGGCGTTTAGTGAAAGAAATTTTTTAATTTATATGTTTTAATAAAATTTTAATTTCAAATTAACTGTATTTATAATTCTTAAAGATAAATTGTTTTTGGTATTAATCCAAACGTGTGAGTGCTAATAAGTAATAATTATGTGCCTAATTATGGTCTTGATTCTGCCGACCTCACCTTTCATACACAATTCACATTGGGAGAATTGAATTTGGGTTATCCAAAAAAGAGTTTGATTTGGATTTGGTTTTGATTTAGTAGTATTTATTAGGGAAATTAGTAAAAGTTGTGTCTTCACACTTTGCAAAACACATGTTTATGAATAGTTTTATCTTTTATAAAAATAAAAAAAATTGCTTTGATTTTAGAAACCAAATTGTATTTTTAAATCTAATTAAACGTCTCTAAACTAGTTTTTAATTGAAACGTGCCTAGTATCTCCTTTCGATCTATTTTTTACTTTTCATGTTTGCTAGTCTATTTGATCAAACTTTTAAAATTTGTATTGAAAAATAATTTTTATCAAAAGAGTTTTCATGAAAAAATATTTTTTGAGAATAGTAGTTTGTGTTTGACTAATCAATTTGAAAAATACTTTTTATCCATATTAGGACAGTAGGTTTTGCTTTGTCAAAGTTCCAAAAGTATTTTTGGAGAAAATATACACTTTTTTTAGTTTCTAAAAAACAGTGTTTACCACTACTCAAAAACACTTTTCTTTCCTAAAAGTTTGACCAAATAACTCATATTTTAAAAATAACCACTTTTAGAAGAAAAAAATATTTTTTATTTTTCAAAAACTTGGTCAAACAAGCTATGCACACCCTTACGCCTTATTTATTACTTGAACTTAATGTAATATTTCTCTTTCTTTCATTACATTAATTACTCTCCATATTTATTAAAGCAATGAATAAATATTGAGAAAAAAAATTATTTATATCTTAATTTTTAAAAATTACAAATATTTTAGATTAGTTAATTATTTTTAGTAATCATAACAAGTAAAATGAATCGAAATGGAATATTTGAATAAACCACAACTCTATTCCCAACTCAAAATCCATAAAGAACTTCAAGGGAGATAAAATAGGAGGCCCTGTACCAAACTTCTGACCTTAATTTATCCTAAATTGTTAATCTGGCCTATAAATAAGGTCATCTCTTATCTCTATCTTAAAAAAAACAAAGTAAACAACCTACCTCTTTTTGTGCCATAATTAGGTAGAAAAAAAAGCATGGATTTTACCAACCTTATTTTGAGATCTCAACTTTGAATTAGTTAGTCATAAATGCAATAGTTAACGTTAGTTTGTCTCTTATGCTTTTTTTAACAATAAAAAGATATGGTATATATACAATTTGCAACCACCTATACTGTTGGGTTTAAACAAAGTGTGAATGAGAAATAATGAGAAATTGGAAAATGTGGGGGAATCAATTTGGAGGAAAAATGAAA
This sequence comes from Solanum appendiculatum, assembly GCA_018342035.1. Taxonomy (NCBI): domain Eukaryota; kingdom Viridiplantae; phylum Streptophyta; class Magnoliopsida; order Solanales; family Solanaceae; genus Solanum; species Solanum appendiculatum. The sequence goes on along the minus strand of JAGDQO010001382.1, from coordinate 115,056 downwards.
ATTCATTTCAAATGGAAAGTCATTAAATGTAAAGTCATTTCTCCCATATTGGTGAAAGAAAGGGAAAAGTTTGTCATTATATTAGGAAACATTTCCTTTAGCTCTTAAAGGGTTAAGTAGAGGATGCCCCCTCGCGCCGTCAAACGGAATTTATTTCAAAATTCGCGTCACTCTGAAGGGACCTGTTCCTTCCGAACAGACGCCTTTTTTCCCAAACGACACCACCGTTCTGAATAGATATGTCTGTTTTGAACAGGTATGTTCGCACCTATGACTGGCTATAAAAGGAGAGGATTTCTCTCGTTTTTGAACACTGAAATTTTTTCTCTCTACTGCATACATTTTCTTACAAACAAAATTGCCGATCGACTGAGTCTGTGTGTGGTCTCGTTGCTGTGTTTTGAGTTCGCTGAAATTATTGAAGTTTGAGGTACCGCTACTTTTTAAATTGGTTAATCCGTTTTATCTTGGGAGAAATTAATCTACAACCTCGGGTACTTGAAGAGATTAAATTTCTTAAGGAGACACAGTGACTTCTGTGGACTCGGATTATATCTTTTCTGTTTTTTTTTTCAATTTCATCTTATTTATGTTTCTGTCTTACTAACCTGAATACAGGAGGTGACATATACTATATATATATATATATGTGTGTGTGTGTGTGTGTCCTCACTCTATATTAGTGTAATAGGATAATAACTCATGGCGTATTGGTAATGGCATAGAAATTCAGAATAAGTTAGGGACATCCTTTTCAGCATTATGAGAGGCTAATGTTGAAAAAACTTAAAGGTTAAGTCAACTATATATGACTATGAATAGCTACTTGATAGAGCGATGTGAAATAATCATTTTCATGCCATTAATTTTTGGAAAAATTACATCAACACCTATCTTATTTTACTTAAATCTTTAAAATTTTCTACCATTTAAAAAAATTACATCCCTCTCCTCTCGGATATATTCCTATCCCCTCTAGATACATTTCTATCCCCTCTTGGATACATCCCTCCATTCTCGGATACATCTCTCCCATTAAGTAATGTATCATTCGCAATCTGTGAGCTATGTATCCACAGGTTTCCTGATGTATCCATAATCCTATAAATTTAAGGGATTTTTTGTAATTTGAAAAAAAAAATACAGGTAGAATGTAATTAGCCCTTAACAATATGGGATTTATGTGATTTTTACATAGTTTTTCAGTCGCGATATTTGGATAGCTCATAATGCCTACTTCAATTATTCTAAATAATCACACACACACACACACACATATATATATATATTGTCATTGAAGTTTAGATAAATAAATGAAATCATTTAATATATTATTTCTGTGGAAATTTAAACTTTAATTTTTGATATTTTTTACTTAACTACAATGGTTAGGTCACACTCTTATATATGAGGAATTATATATTATATTATCATAATTATGCTCTTCAATAGTCAAAGTCGATAGGCTGAGCACTGATATGGGCTTGTTTATTAATTTAGGTTGAATTAGCTCAAAATTTGTACTTGTAGGGTTTCTATTTGTCACATTGTGTTACTATACGAATTAAATGGTAGGAAAATCATATTATAAGCATATTGGCCAAGTTGCATAGATATTTCGACCTTTGACCAACGAAAAGATATTTCATCTGTCCAACAATAATTGTCCATTATTGACTTGGCACACTCCTTAAGAAACAATAAATAATAGTGGTAATATTACTATATTATCTTTTGATTTTATTAAATTTAATGCTTTGAGAAATGTATTAGATGATAAATAATATTTAAATTGGACAAGTATTGTTGGACATCTATTTTTAATATAGTGGACAACTATTATTGGACGGAGGGAGTAGAATTTTGTTGGAGATATTATGCACAATTTTGTGTGTGTACATATTTCCACAAGACCGGCCAGAAAAATTGACATGCGCACTATTATTGGACGGAGGGAGTAGAATTTTGTTGGAGATATTATGCACAATTTTGTGTGTGTACATATTTCCACAAGACCCGCCAGAAAAATTGACATGCGCACAATATATCCAAGAAGTCAATGCCACGATATTTGTTAATATACTTAATTCATTTATTTTTATATTCCATGTAAATTGTCATGTATGTAAAAAAAAATTACATTTAGAAAACCGCTAAGTTATCACTTTAATTTTAATATTTAAAATTAAATTGAGTGGCCTCGTGTAAACATCGAATGCTGATAAATATTTATCCTTTATGTGCTATCCACTAATTAATAATTATTTAATATCCCTAAGTTGGGAACCAGCAAAAATTTCGAGGAAATTACAGGATACATGCGTCCCATCATTTAGTGAAAAGTCGGACATGAGAAGATATACTTGTTAATATAATTATGTTAATGTCTTTGTGGAATATGGTGATTTACTATATGAGTATCGAGGGAGCAATGAGCATTAGCTAATTTCTTTTTAGTAGTTTAAGAGAGAAAAGTGCAAGACTTCTTACTTGTAATTAAGTAAAGGTTGAATTTAGTACTAAAATAACAACATATTCTTTGAAATTCCATAGTGATGTCTGCGAGGGTAGAGTCTACGTAGATTTTATCATTACTTCAATTCTCGTGAAGATAGTAATGTTGTTTCCATAAGATTCTCGACTCAAATGCAGCAAATTCAAGTACAAAAAGAAGAAAACGATGTAGGAAATATAACAACTAACAAGGAAATTAAACTAGTTCGCAAAGCCTACAAAAATAATAAAATTGTGTGACAATCGAAACACAACAAACAATAGACGATGATAATATCAAAAGCAAGAACTGCAATAATACGACTAATACGAACAAGCTTAAACCCTCAAAAAGCAAAATTACCTTCCATTACCTACTAACCGTTTACCCTAGTACGTGTTATGTCCTCGATAGTTAACCTGAAGTTGTGTCATAGCCTGTCTAGTCACCTCTTCCTAATACTTCTTCGGCCTACTTCTACCTCTCCTCATACCTACTACAACTAACCTTTCGCACCTTCTCATTGGTGCGTCTGCATCTCCTCTTCAAATGTCCAAACCATCTCAATCTCTCTTCCCTCGTCTTGTCCACATGGAGGTCACTCACACCTTACCCCGAATATCCTCATTCCTAATCTTATCGTTCCTTGTATGCCCACACATTCACCTCAACATCCTCATTTCCGTGACAGTTCTTGACTAGCCAGTACTCCGCCCCGAGCAACAAAAGTCAGTCTAACCACCACTCTATAAAGCTTACCTTTAAGTTTTGATGGAACTTTTTTTATCACAAAAGATTCCGGATGCAAGCCTCCACTCATCTGTGCATCACACCAATACGATGTGTGATATCATCGCTGATGTCCCTACTTTTCTGAATTACAGATCCACATTACTTAAAATTGTTGGGTTTTAAAAAGGTGTGAATGGAAAATGAAGAGTTGTGACTTTTATGAAGATTTGTGACTTTAATGAAAAGTTGTGACTTTTACGAAGAGTTGTGACTTTTATGAAAGATTGTGACATTTATGAAAGATTGTGACATTTATGAAAGGTTGTGACCTTTCCGAAGGATTGTAACTTTTCAAAAGATTGTGACATTTCCAATAAGGCACACTAAGCATTTGTTCACACTATCCTTTGTTGTCTATAAATAGAGGGGTTTCCTCTTATTTTTCAACAATGAAAGAACCAATTTTCTGGACTTCTTCTTCTACTATTAAATCCAGTATTCTAAGTGTACTTTACTGCCGTTGATCAAGTGGTTCGATGACATCGTGTGGGTATAGGTATCGATACACCGGTGACTAAGATCGTTCTATCCTGGGAGGATATATTCCATTAACCTCGGGTACTCGAGGGGAATAATTTCCTTAAGGGGACACTGTGCATTTAGTGGGCTCGATTTTCTTCTTTGAGAAAAATATTTTGCATATTATTTCTAATCTGTTTCTTCTATTTTCTCTACTTGTTTTAATTTTCTAGTTTTGAAAACACTCTTTAAACTTTGTTGTTTCTTACCAAGTTCTCCAAAGTTTTTTTTTCTAAATATCTTAAAAATACAGGATCAACAACAAAATCTCTCTCGGAGATAATTTATTAATTATTAGAGCCTAGAGGTCGAATTTAGTAATCTCGTTAATTATAATTATTAGAGAAGGAGCCTTAAATCTCTCTCTCTATATATATAAAGCTAGATATAAACAAGGTGATGTGGCACATCTCTATGACCTCCATTCCTACTTATCTTTTTTCTACTTTTTTGGGGCATTAATTAGTTTTTCTCCTCATTTTTAATTTAGTTATTATTTATATATAATTAATGTTTTGTTGTAAATATACTATATTAATGTGGATGTCCATAACTTCAAGGTGTAATCTCTCCATTATGTGTAATAATACTCACACCTCCACCATCTTCTCATTTATCTTCTACACCCCTTGATCTTCCCCACATTCTCAAGAATTTATATCATGTTTATTGCTATCTCTTTGTATGCCTCTTTACAACAATATAAATAGAGGTCTTTAGATTATGTTATGCACTTGAAGATTTGGGAAACACTTGAATATACTTGGAAGAATAAGAAAACTCTCTTTTGTCTCTCTACATTTCTTGTCTATTTTCTCACTTATGTTATTTCTCTTTTTAGTTTTGTTTTATTACATGTTTTCATTCTTGAAAAGTTACATCGAATTGTATTTACCTTCACAAAAATAAATGTATTGATACTTGTATGCCTATCTTAAGAATCTCAAATCTGATTGGAAAAGTATTACTTTTGATATATTTTGTCTTCTTTATATGTTTCATTCATAATATTTATTTTAAGATTATTTTCATTCCAATATTCATTGATCTCTTTGTATAATAATCAAATATTGAGGCTTGACATATATCATATTTGTTGTAAGGAATAAAATTCTTCAAATAAATCAAAAATACCATGTAGTGACACAAAGGGAAGTCAAGTTGTTATGTATTTTTAGCTTTGGTATAGTATAAACCAAAAATATCATGTAGTAATACAAAGGGAAGTTTAGTTGTTATGCATTTTTAGCTTTAGTATAGTATATAATTGTAGAAGTAATATTTAAATTTTGTTATATATTTTTTCCTCATAATATAGTATTAGATCTTTGTTTAAAAAATTTCTATTGTGATGTCCTTTTTATTCTTGCAAATACAATTCACTCACATATAATCGAAATGATAGTCTTACAAATTAATGCATTGAACATTTCAATCAAGTTTAATACTTTAACGAATAATAAATTCTTAAAAATTAGATGATATGATGACAAAAAATATCCAAAAGAAAAATGCTTAAAATATCTACCTATAATTTTTTTATCGTTTGTGTGCAAATAATTTCCTTAATTCATTACAGTACATTTTCACTGAAAGACTAAAAGCGTTCAAGAAAATAATTATCAGAAATAAAAAAATATACATAAGAAAAAGAAAAAAAATAAATCACCACAAATATATGACACTCACATTTTCTAATTAAATATCTACAAGAATCATAGATCGATATAAAATTCAATTGAGAGAAAAGAAGAAGAGGCAGAATTTCATGCATATGAGTTTTCTTAGTTCATGGTATTTAAGTATTGATTATAGGGATTGTTAGAGTAGTTATATTTTGTAAGACTTAAATGCTTTTTTCATTGCTTCATACTCATTAAGATATGCAATGTTTCTATTATCTTTGGAAGGAAAAAAATTAAGCGGTAATGAAGCATATATATCTTGCCCGTTAGCCTTTTCTATAAATTCTCAAATACATTGAAACATATTATTTTCATTTTAGTATTACTTTGTGCATTTATGAGTCTTGAAAATTTAAAAAACTTTATAACTTAATTAAAAAATTTGAATACCATTATATTTATACCTACTCACCAAATGAGTATCAATATTTCACAAAACATTTTTATTTAGTCTGTTTATGTCATGAATCCAGAATATTAGATTGGTGAGTATAAGTAGAAAAACAGACTGAAGTTGTTTTTTGTGTTTATATTCTTTTTTTTTGGATGATACAATGAGATAAGTTTTTTAAGAAACTTTTGATATCATGTTTTTATTCAGTTATTTCTTGAGTAGCAAAAACTAATCAAATAAAACAGGTAACTTGGTGAAGAAATATATAGTCAAAGGTATGCTAACAAGCTATTTTTATACATATTTTTTTATATATTTATTTAAAACAAAATATAGATGATGTTTTTATGTAACTTTTGGCTTATAATTTGAAAGCTTAAGTTTTGAAAAAGACTTTTATTAATGTTATGATTTCTTCTATTTAGATTATACGTTTATACATTTGAAAGAAATATTGGAAATAAAATTGATTCTAATTAATAAAATATACTTTGATGATTTTAATATTCGAGTATTAGAATGAAAAAAATAGATCATGAATTTGGTGGGCAATTGGCCATATATAATTAGAAATTAAATATTTTTCACTTTACTAGAAAATTTTAAAATCGGAGTTGTATTTTGTTATATTTTTTCATAAATGAGACAGAATAGCATTTTATTTGAAATTCTAAACATGGAGGTAGTCAAAAAGTTTTTCAAATTTCAGATTTCGACTCCAAGTTTAATTTGAAATTTTCATGGTCAAAATTAATTTTCTAATAAAATAAAATATTTTTTTAATAAAATGATTTTAAATTGAAAAAGTTCACTGGAAAGAACCTTTATCGTCCATCCAGCATAACTACTTTTAGCTTTTGCCAGACAAGGCAAAACCTGGCTAAGCTTATGGTCAATTAAGCAGATTCACTGTTACACTCAATGGGCAATAAAAGTTTTGCATTAGCGAATTTTCTCAAGTGAACATTATTTTTTAAAAAAACCGCAGCAAATATAGACCCAAAAAAATGCAGCAAAAGTGGACAAAAGGCTGCAGCTACAACTAAATGACAATTGATCACCAAACTGCACTACAATAACAAGAAGCTGCATTTAAATGTTTATAGCTAATTAATAACATCAATACACAACTGGATTCTTGACTTCACTTGCCAATTACACAAAAAATGAATCTTCAACAACCAATTAATTCAAAAACAGACAGATTTAGTTGTTGGAGATTTATGTAAAATATTTTATATTTTGGCATCAATTTCCACTATAAGAGTTGACTAAATTTGGGAGTTCCCATTGGCTCTCATAGATTTCAACTTTGCTACCTCTTGTCGTCTCCACACTTTCTATTTGAGGGAGGATTTTATTTTCCATGTTGGTCAGCCACATCATCAATTATATCGTACTACTTCCGTCCTTTTTTTACTTGTCCACTATACTAAAAATATATGTTCATTTTCACCTATTCAGTTTAGAAAATCATAAGATAATTTATTATTTCCAAAGGATAATAGAGTAAAATTATCACTTTATTTGTTGCTCCTTAAAAGTGAGCCAATTAATACTGGACAAAGTGAAGCGGACAGAAGGAGTATGGCAGCTTGTGTGGAAGACTGTTAAAGGTAGATGTGGTCCCAAAATTAGACGCGATTCGGGCTTGCCTTTTCAATTTACATCTATGAGGGAGGATTCTTCTATCTCTTGCTCGCTTCAATAGGATTCTAACAGCTTAGGGAAAAATGATGACCTATGTTTGATAGCTTAAGGATATTTTTCTTAATCATTTTCCGTAAATTTATGATCTTTCCGAGGCACCTGATTGACTGACTTTGACTGAAATCGCAAATTCAATAGCCAGAACAAGCGCACTGAGCTAAATTCTCCTCCAGGCTTTTCCATGAAGTTGTAATAGAAAAGAATCGTCACACTAATGATGCATATAATGTAAACTCAATGAAAAAACTATCCTCCATGTTCGAATGAGATGGAAAATTTTAACTTCGTGGCTGTTTGCCCAACTGGTAAGCTTGCTTAGAAATTGTGATTTGAACCCTTCATTTGCAATGATGCATCAGTAACCAATATGTGTTACAGTAGAACTAGTGTCCATCAAAGTTCATGTAGCAGCAGTGACGGAGCCAAGATTTTGATGAAGGGTGTCAAAAAAAGTGGAGGATTTTGACGAAGGGTGTCCAAAAAAATTGGAAAAAAAAAGTTGTTGCTAGTGAGATTCAAACACCCGAGCACCCTAAGTGTTGGCTCTTTCAAGTCGTCTAAAATCACTGAGCAACAACATCTTGTTGTGTCAAGCATGTCCAGAATATCTTAGTTAATCACTTCGTGTATCATTTTACTTATTTATACGGTATTATTTTCGGACAAAGAATGTCCAATTGGACACCCTGACAATAGCATAGCTACGCCACTGTGTAGCAGTAAGAGAAAGTTACAAAATTGGTCTTTGCATGCTAGGATCAAATGCCCAAGTCCATTCTAAGAAATGGATTTCTCAATATTACCTAGAAAAAGATAAAGATTTTTTTCCAATCAAAATATCATGCCTAACCCAATCTTCTTTTTTTTATACAAGGGAAACCTGTAGCCTAATTCTTTGGATGCACACAAGGTAAAATCTATAGCTCGCAAATCACACAGGAGAGGTAACCCGCACTAGGCAAGCCTGGTGTGACGAGCTCAACCCAGAAAGCAAACTCCTTGCTTTCGTTGGCAAGGGGTTTCGAATTTGAGACCTCCAACATGGAAATCTCAAGCCCGAACCACTGGACCATCCCGAAGGGTCCTAACCCAATCTATCAAATAGGCAAGGGAAAATTACTTAGCTAAGCAAACTTATACTACTTAATTATCTACCATAGCTATAGTTTGTATTAATTACAATTCGAAACTAACTTTAAGGTATAATTTCATTCTCTCTCTCGCCTCTCTCCTCTCTTCCTCTCTCTCTCGCGCGCCTCTCCCCCATCTCTCTGGAATTCTCGCTCGCCACTCTCCTCTCCCTGCCCAGTCTCTCTCTCTCTCGCTTCTCTTCTGCCAATCTCTCTCTCGCTTTACACAAACACAAATGTATAATTTGTGTTTGTATAAGCGAGAGAGATTGGATCTTGCCCTGCCCAATTCTCTTTTGCCTATGTATAATTTGTGTTTGTATAAAGCGAGAGAGATTGGATTTTGCCCTACCCAGTTATCTTTTGTCTATATCTCTCTCGCTTTATACAAACACAAATGTATAATTTGTGTTTGTATAAAGCGAGAGAGATTAGATATACAATACAAATGTTTTAACTCGATTTAATTGTATACGAATTCGAATTATATGTAGATATACAAATACAATATTTGATACATATACATATATATAATTATTTTGACATATATACATATGTATAATTCGACATATATACATATACAATTCGCCTCTCTCCACTCTCTGCCCTCTCTCACTCGCCTCTCTCCACTCTCTCCCAGTCTCGCTCGCCTCTCGCCTCTCTCCTCCCTCTCCCAGTCTCGCTCACCAGATATACAAATACATATGTATATCAGTTACATTTATACATTATTTTGACAAATATACATATACAATTCGCCTCTCTCCACTCTCTGCCCTCTCTCGCTCGCCTCTCTTCTCTCTCTCCCAATTTCGCTCGCCACCCTCCTCCTTATAACATGTAGCTATGAATCGTAATTATCAAACTATAGCTATGGAGCATAATTAAAATATTTTGAGTGGCTATATGTGAAAGTTCCCCAATAGGCAAATACCAAAGTTCAAATCACCAAAGCCCATCAGAGTGCCCATAAGAAAAATACTTGTATCAACCATTTTGTCTAGTTGATCACCATTTATCCAACACAATTTATGACACACTTGGAAGATGTGTGTCCAATACACTAACATCTCCATCTCATTGATTATTTGTCCACCATGATCACCAAAAACGTCTCCTCCAAATGTCCTTAACGTGTCAAGATTACCGATAAAAGGTTCATTCCGAGTCACAAGAGCAATCTCCCCAAAACAACTTTTATTGTTCACTTTTTACAAATAAGATCCAAAATCAAAATACATAATCAAGACTTTTTTAAGGATAAATGCAAACTGAGGCAAAGGGGTTATGAAATTGAGGTAAGTGTTAAAAGTCATACAAGTTTTTCTTCTCATGTACCGAGTGAAATGTCCTACAAGTAAATACAGATCTGTAATCATGTTTGATCATGTATGTTTACAAGCTAGGGGTGGGATTTGGAACCAAAGAGGTCAAATACTCTTCCGTGGACGTCTGAACCCAGCTTTCGTGTTGTTTATAGCCCTCTGGATGTCATTGCATTAAATCTCTGCTTGACCACATGTCGAAGCATATATATGTGTGAGACTCATATTCAGATGGGGGTTTTTAAAATATAATAACGTTTTCCGGAACAGTTTGCACCCCATTGACTATTTTGCTGAGTACCTGCTACCCCACCAGCAGAAATGCCATATAACTATACCTATCAAGGCTTAGATAGACGTGAATAGTCCGTACTCACATTGTTGTGTATACACAAAACAGAGTAACAAGAGGTTGTCCTCACCCCGCCCAGTAGTTCCACAACTAGTCATATAGATACATCCTAAAACAAAAATTTCAGTTCTAACTTAAAAAGAAATTACGTTCACATATATATGGACGATTCAATTACATAAGCTGTCTAAAAGTGTGGACAAACAAGCATATCAATTGCTATTGCAAAATATTCGGAAAATTAATGATAATCCAACCAAACAAAGAATAATTCTGAAATTTTCCACTTCTAAGCAATAACCTTCACACTATGAACTTCAACGCAAAGTCATCATATACCATAGATGGATTTCAGAAGAAGAGACTACTAACCTTTACAAGTTCAGAAAAAAAAGGAAAAGGGAAGGCTCACAACACAGTGCTCCAAAAAAAGAAACAGCTGATACATACAGAGAAAAAAATTCCGCACATCTGAAATTTGATGTTTTAATATTGTGTCTAACTCAATTAAGATTTGTATTTAAAAAGGAGAAGGAGTTACCATATGGAAGGATGGCTTTGCTGAATCAGATGCCTTAAAACTATCATAGCCGGTGAAATCATAACCAGAGGAATTTCATGTTTCGGGGTCTTTCTTGTTAGCTGGAGAAAATGAAATCCATCAGAATCTAACCACACAATGACCACCTCATAAACTTCAATGAGAAGTAAAGAAACGGTACTAAAACAAAGTCGCAGGAAACGGGCAGTGCTACATTTATCGAGACTTGGTAAAATTTATCATGACCCAGGGAGGGGACCCCAAAAAAATTTGAAGTGCCAAAATGCCTGTTTCAAGGATGCAAGAATATCAAAAATCATGTGTGCGCATAAGAGAAATGAGTCGAAGATTCGTGGACTTGTAACAACTTCATATTACTAAAAGTGTCTAATAGAAACAGAGCTTCAGAAATGGATGAATAGATAGAAGTTATACAGATATTTTAATAACAGAGAGACACAAGCATCTCATATCTCTTAGACCCTCTACATTACTAAGATGCATTATTTATATAATAGGATGACCTATAAGTACTTAACAACATTTATGATAAGAACATATTACTTTCAGTAACTTATAAGAAACTGCTCAATCCTCTAGTTCTTCTATATTTCTTCGCCTCTTCCTCCTTAAATAAATTATGGAATATATGTGGCTTATTGACGATTCTCATATACATTGTGTACTTCAGTCACATACACCTTTTTGCAGTTACATGTACAAAACACACTTTTTATGTGAAAATTGTTATTACCCTTTGAATTGTGTCTACTACAGGAGACAAACTTAAGGTAAATACATTCAACAATCAAGGAAACTGTAGTATCTTTGGTTTCTAACAATAAATATGATTTACCAAAATCAATTTTCCTCCGAAAGCCTATAACTCCATTTCCGCTCTTCTTGCTCCACCAACAAGGAGCCATAGCTGTAGCAATAGTAGCCCCTGTGTTAGCATCTTAGGAAGCAGTGATATGATAAGCATAAGCATCTTCATCGCACATAGGCAGAAAGGACTACTAGAGCTATATACTTTGCTAACTAAGTGTACCTTGTTCAGAAGTATAACATAAATGAGTTGAACAAAATGTCTGCAAAAACCTTTGAACTCATTAGACCAGCAGCATTAGAGAGAAATAACCTTAGCATTAAATTATGAACCAAAGTTAGAATTAAACTGTTAGAAATATGGACATTATAATTATTCTTCAGATGAATGGACAAGATAGAAGGAAAAAAGCAATGAAACATCAAAAAATTTAGCCCATAGAATTGAACATTTGCAGATCTCCAAAAGCACTACTAAAAGATTTATATTAGCTTTCAAAAAAAAATGGCACAACAAATGTTAGCGCCGAGTGCTAACTCACATCTTTATGACAAACAAAAAATTCAATCATGTAAAGTTCCTCAACAGTTATAAAGCTGTCTACCATGCTTACAGCTATATCTCGAACAATAACTATAACTAAGCAACATTAGTCCCATTGGACTTGATATCACTGACTTCGACTTTAGCCAAACCAAGCTCATCCTCTAACTTGGTCCAAACTTTCACCACATTAGGAGGGAACTTCTTCTTCATTGTCCTGATCATTTCTTTTGCTTCTTTCGCCTTTGAACTCTTCACCAAACCATGAACCAAGTACTTGAGTGTATTGACGTCCGGAATCTTGTTTGCTCTCACACTCTCTCTGAATACTTTATACCCCGTCTCGAACAGTTCATTCTTACACAAATAGAATATCAAAGTTCTAAAAGTTGAAGCATTTGGATTGCACCCCTTTGTCTCCAAATCCTCATAAATTTTCTCAGCTTCATCCATCATCCCATTCCTACAGTAACAAGACATCAAGTAATTGTAGCTAATCGTGTCGGGTTTTAAACCCACATTGCTCATTTCCTCGATTAAACCCTTCACTCCCTCAGGATCACCACCCTGAATGCTCATGATCTTTACATTGTACGCACCAACATCCGGACCGCAACCTCTCTTCACCATCTCATCCCAAACCTTCTCAGCCTCATCACACCTTCCTCCCTTATACAAGGAGTGCAATAAAGTTGTGAAAGTAACAGCTGTAATTTCAACACCTTTCTCTTCCATCTCCTTGAGTTTCTCCATTGCCAATTCAGGTGTACCCATTTCACAGTAAGACCTAATCAATACACCATACGAGACTTTGTCAGGTAAGAATCCATGCTTCTTTGGCATTTCATCAAACAGCTGGGGAACAGAATCATATAATTTGGAGTTCACACAAGCTGAAAGAAGCACGTTGAACGAAACTGCCGATCTAGGGGTACCTAAATCGTCCATTTGAAGATAAGTTTTAAGAGCCTGATCAAACATTCCAGCTAATCCATACGAACGAATTATAGAGGAAAGGAAGGGTTCCTGGGTAATTTTTTTGTCATCCTTGTGAGAGTCGAGAAAAGCTTCGATGTCAGAGAAACGATGGGATTTAGCGAGGCGTTTGACTGTGTATTCTTGAGCATAACGGGAGGATAAAGGGGAAGTGTAATGGTTAGAAACAGAGGAGTAAATTTTTAGGGCTTTGTCTGGATCGTGCTCAGACTTGAGCTTGGATTTTGCTCTGGAGATAGAGATAGTTGCGCCGGATGCTGAAGAAGCAGCGGCGGCGGCAGTGGCGGCGGCGGCGGCGGCGGCGGCCGAGGTTGAGAGATGGCGCGCCAGTTGCAGGGAAATGGAAGAAGACATTAGGGTTTTAGCCGGTTTTGGGTGTACAGTGAGAGTAAGGTTTTAGGAGGCGGAGGTTTGCTTGGGTTTGCACGGAAATGAGAATCTTGAAGCATTAAGGAATATCTTTTTCCTAATTTTCTTCTTTAATACTCTCCTCGAACTATTTTGCTTTTCATGTTTTTTTAAAGAAATTTATAAAAATGACTATAACAACAATTTTAGAGAAGAAAAGGACGAGAAGCAAGCGAGATTTGAAAGAGAGGAGAGACGTTAGATACATTTTGTTTTTTATGAATACAAATTATATTGATGAATATAGTTTGATATATACAGACCGATACAAATTGTATTTGATACATATATGCTGATACATGTATCACTTGTATCATTTGCTTTCGTACCACTTATTTTCATTTGTCATACATACATACATATTATATTTGATATATATAGGTTGATATAGATTCATACAAGATTAAATATTGATACAATCATTAGAATGATATAATTTTTTAATGTATTTATTTCATGTATTTGACAAAATACAGTTGATATAATTGAATGAATTGTCTGCCTTTACTATAAAATGACATACAATAAATACATAATACATAAAGAGATGAAAAAAGAGGCAAGAGAGAGACAAGAGACGAACGATATTGGGATCGAGATTTCTACTTTTTGGAGAATCTGAGATTTAAAATACTGATTTGAAATTGAAATTTAATATAAATTTTACAAACAAACATTGATTTTAAATCAAAACGTAAAGTTGAAATTTCAAATTCTATCTCCAAACATCTACTAAATTGAATATTAGGTGAGAACAAATTGAAAATTTGAGGCGCGAAATAAGTAAGTTTGTACTATTTTTTTGTTGTATTTTAAATAAGGATTTAACATATTAAAATAACATGTTTATTACAACAATTGAAGGGCATTCCCCATTGGTAAAAAATTAGTCGTGGTATGACCACTAATATTATCGTTATAACATAATATTGTTCTAACCGAACAAGTTTTCACTATGTGCCTGCGCACATATGAAAACTTCAAACCTAGCCCCTTTCTTCGCTAGCGTGTTTGTTACTTTATTATGTTCCATAAATATGTGCTCCAATGTTGTTTCAGTTGCTTCATCAAAGACCTGCATTCAAAAATTATATTAGCATAAGGTAGGTGGCCTTTCGTAATATCTTTCATTATTATACATCCTTCATACGAATCATCTTTATTAGTGAATGATTTATCTTTAATGTATAACTTTTTGACGTAAATATGAATTTAATCAAACTTTAATGTGGGTCGAAATAATAAAAAAAGAAAAGAAAAAGTCTAGTGCAGTTTGTACTAAAGGATCTATCTATGCACTCAAAATACGTCTGGACTAAATTAAAAAGATCAGTGTAACCAATTTGGAGCCCTAGTTTTCTGTTCTGAACTCTGAGCTCCATAACAACGCAGAGGATCGAACAAGGCGAAGCAAAGTACAATTCAGTAGAAGAGATCAGAGAAAGCTATCTTCACTGAGAATTACCTACAGTCACAGAAGCCTAGCCATGCCGGACTATGAAGCCAATGGAGAAGACATAGACAATTACGGCTCTTCTCCCCTTCCCAAATTCAGAAGCAGCCATGGCGGCTCTAATCCTGATGATTACACCGACTCCAAGCCTCAGGTACTTAAATTCTCTCTCTCTCTCTTTAACCATCGTTTTCCCCCATACCTAGCATGTGTGCTTTCGCCTTCGTTTTTGAATCGAGCTATGTAAGAGATAAAGTGGCTGAGGCCTAGGAAAAATAACCTGGAGATTTCAGGATCCACTGAAACAGTCGGAATGAGCCCATTTGCAGCAAGTTTTTCCCGATGATTAAGTGCTTGAAGTGTAGGCAAAAACCTGGAGATATCAGGCTTTAATCTCCACTACAAAACACTCAGTAGTGCCCTAGTGTTCCTACATAACCTAACTCTTTTGAGGACAATCGAAAGCTCTCGTTTATTTCTAGAACAACAGAATCAAGGGCAAGTTTTCCCAATTCATGTGTTTATGGGCAGTAGTAGGTTTCATGGTAGGTTAGTGGAGGCAAGCTTGTTTAGGGCAAGTTTCCTATAGTTGTGCTTGTGGATGATAGCAGGTTGCTAGTAGATTAGTTGAGGCAATCTGTTTATCCAAAAAAGGGGAACAAGAGATTGTATCTGAAAGGTCTGATTTGCAGAGGAAAGTGTTATGATGGAATGGAGCAATGATTTTGTGTAGGTGTTTCATAATGATTATATTAGAGGTCAGTTATGAGTATTGCTCCTTGAACTGTGTGAATCATTCTAATGGCGAGCATTCAAATATTCTAGGCTGTTACTGTTTAGGTGCTATCTGTTTGATGGGATGTATGTGATTCATGAATATTCTGGGTAACCAGTCTGTGGGGGATAAAAAAAGACGGATGTTGCAGCTGCATACATGCACTTTCTCTTGACACTTATCATAGCTATAAACAGCTTGTCTTGCACACCTTTTAAACTCTCAGAGAACTTCTCCATTCCTGCAGGGGTAAAATTCTCAGGATGACCCTGCATATGTAGTTCTTATATGTGAAAACTGAGCACCCCTTGGGTTTTGAACATTTCCCCATAGTCTTAATCAGGTTGCTTTTCTTAGTATTAATTTTAGTGCTATAGTCTTTTGCCATCTTTCATCTGTTCTGTTTCAATCTTAACTGTTATGATTTGACCCTCAATATAATTCCTTTCCCATCTATCTCCAAAAAAAATATATAATTCCTTTTCCATCCTTAGTTTTGTATTCATATGTCTTCTAGTTTCCTTCACTTGCTTATTAATATAATTCCTTTTCCATCTATCTCCAAAAAAAATATAAATATCTTTTCCATCCTTAGTTTTGTATTCATGTCTTCTAGTTTCCTTCACTTGCTTATTTTTTTTCTTACTTGTGTGTCCCTTCCAGCATAGTTCTCGTGAGTATGAAAAAGATAAGAGCTCGTCAAGAAGCAGGGAAAAGGATAGGGAGAAAGGGCGTGATAGGGACCGGGACAGGGGTAGGGAAAGAGACAAAGACAGGGACAAGGACCGTGATCGTCATCACAGAGATCGTCATAGGGATCGGAATGACAGAAAGGGCGTTATAGGGAACAGAGATAGAGATGATGATGAACGTCATCGAACTCGAGATTATGACAAGTAAGAGCAATAGCACTTTTTGATGTTAGTATTTATATTGCTTTTGTGATTTCACTTTGGCTTAATATGTTACTGTTGTGAGTCGGATTCAGACTTGAGGATCATGTTTTATGATCTTTAAATTTCAAGTTGTTGTTGAGTGGTGGTGGAAGCATGCTTCATTTTGGGGTTGTGATATATTTAATTATTTTGCTAAAGGCAAAGAGATCATGACAAAGATAGAGAGAGTCGGCATAGACACAGGTCTCGTTCAAGGGGTAGATCTGAGCATAAATCAAGGTCTCGATCTCGTTCTCGATCCAAGAGGTTAGTTGTCTGATCATATATATTCTCACTGGAGCATTTCCATGTTATATTCTCTGTTTAATTCCTAATGTTCACTTAAGACGGCCTTTTTCTATTTGAACTTCAGTTTATAGTTGGCTTTACCTTGTAAATACTAATTTACTGTAAATTTGTCGAACTTATATAAGACTCTTTGATCTGTCAGGCTGGAATGAAATGACCAATATCCAATCTTTACTTAGAAATGCACTAAAATGTTACCTGGAGATTTTCTTATGTGACTTAATATTTGATTAAGGATGAGATTTGTTTATTACAAAAACTTAAATTGATCTGAGATTCTTCCACTATTTCTGGAGATGAATTGGCCCAGAGGTTTCTTTTTCTCCTTTGGTTTTTAGTTACCTTCTATCACTCTGTGGTTTACATTGTTGAAAGATTCTTATGTTTAGTGCTTTTGAGATCACACTGGACAATTTATGTGGCCTTGGCTTGCTTTATTCATTGTATAAATAGTCTACTTTTGCTGATTTTTGTTTCTTGGAGTATAGGATAGTTCTGTCAATTGTCATACATCTCACTGAGGACTTGTAATCTTTGAAAGAGTTGCATATTCAGGTTACAATATTTGGTTAAGCTGGTGATGGTTATAGCATATATCAGTGGGAGTTGCATCAGAGAAATTGCCTGATCAGTTCTATTGTAAAATAGTTAGATTATTATTCTCACAGCCTGCATTGATTGATCTCTTGAATTTTTCTTTAGATCAAATGACATGCTTTGCGTGTATTTTACAATTTACATCTATCTACTTCTGGAACATATCTGCAACTTCTATGTGTCTTGTAATACAGGCTGCTATTTCTGAAACTTCAATAGAACACAACTGGTCAAATTTATTGTAAATGGTCATCTCGAAAACAGTGATTCTTTTTCCTTTCCGTGCTTGGAGCGAAGTATTTTCCGTTGTTCTTGTCCTGTCATGCCTACACTCCACATTAAAATGGTGTGATTTTGTGGTATTTATCTACTGAAACACAAGAAACTTAGTCGTACATTTCCTTGTTGCCTTATTGGCCTTGTTAAAGAACTGGCAAATTTTACCTTGTGTTGTACTGTTTTTTTTAAAAAAATTCTTTTATGTATGCCCCTAGAACAAATTGAGTGGCTAATGTTATATGGATCATTAAATGTCATACATTTTCCTTGTTGCCTTATTGGCCCTGTTAAAGAACTGGCAAATTTTACCTTGTGTTGTACTGTTTTTTTTTAAAAAAAATTCTTTTATGTATGCCCCTAGAACAAATTGAGTGGCTAATGTTATATGGATCATTAAATGTTATATTAGCAGTCGGGTTTTAGTTACTTTATTACTGTTATTAATTTGTAATTTTTCAGCAAAAGGATCAGTGGTTTTGATATGGCACCTCCTACCACTGCAATGTTACCTGGTGCTACAGCTGCTGCAGGTACTTGTTTCATCATTAAGATTACAGCTGAAATTATATTGATAACTGCCACATTTTTCTTTGACATGGTGTAGAAGTTCATATCAAAATGCATGGTTACGTTTTGGTAAGCTATTGTTTCTTTCACTTCAACCTATATTGGTATTGAGTCATGGAATAGATTGGCTGTTTTGTTTTCTTTATTGTTTACTTGGTGAAGTAATTCCGAAACTGAGGGTTTTTGGTTTCTTGTTTTGTTTGGTGTTTGTTTGTTTGTTTTGTATGTCTTATCTTATGTTCTAAGAAGGCAATGTTGGGCTACTTGCCCCACTGTGATGACAATGGGTGTGAACCGACTTCTGTAGCTTTTATGTACAAGGAAGAACCAATACAGGTCTTGTTCATTTTCATCCAGGAATCGCCTGTTTGGTAGTTACAAATATTTTCTGAATACACTGTAAAATTTCATCTCCTCATATTGTTTTAACTAGATTTCTGAGTACAAAATTCATTTATTCTTTCAAAATCATTTTTAAAAGGGAACTGTTCATGTAAATTCTCACTCTCATACTGCTTAAAGTATGTCATGATGTCATTTTCAACTGTATCTTGGTTATCTCTGCAGGTCAAGTTCCCGGGACCAGCCCAGCAATTCCTGGAATGTTGCCCAACATGTTTCCTTTAACATCAGGCCAGGTATTGTCAACACTCCCTTTTTAGTTGTATGGATTCAATGCTATTTCCAAGATTCTTATATATTTGTTCTCTTCTGATGGGGTTGTGGCAGTTTGGAGCTCTTCCTGTTATGCCGATCCAGGCAATGACACAACAGGTTTGTAATTTGTTAGTAAGCTCATGGTGCATAGGAGTTCCTCTTTTTACCTAAAGCATTTCCTAACTTGTGTTATCAGGCTACTAGGCATGCTCGACGAGTTTATGTCGGTGGACTTCCTGCCACTTCAAATGAACAGGTATCAGACCACGCCCCACCAATCTCATGAAGTAGTTGGTCTCTTTTGACATTTCTATATAATGTTTATTTTTTGATTAAGGAACACTCTCCTGTATTTTTTGCATAGTAGTTTTTGCTGTTTCTGATATTTTCATCTTTCTTCCCCTTCAAATATGAGAGATACTACGGGGTAATAAACTAAGAATTACTTTGGTGCAAATTTGGAATTTCTTGTGACTTGACTTTGGTTGTTTAAAATTTGGCCACTCAAATTTGGGAAGTTACTTTGTTTATTTTCATGTTTTGATATCTTTCAGAATCACTTCGATATTTTTTATGGTTTATTACTTATTTCATTTGATGGATGTAAAATTTGTTTAACCATCTTTTCCATCATTACAACTTTGTTTCTTTTGTTTTAATGTCTTCATAGTATGACATCGATAGTAATACCTTTTTTCCTTTTACTACTGTGAAGATCTTTCCTAGGCACTTTTTTCTACCTTTAGTTTCTACAAACGTGCTTTGCATGTTATTCCTTATAAACCTTAATTATCGTAGAAAATATTAGTAATATTATTTATAATTACATATATTTATTTCATAACAAAAATATTACTATTGTATAAGTTTATGTTCACTTGATAATTCTTTGAAAATGATGTTCTTGAGATATATGTTTTTCTTTATTTTTGACCCTACATGAAAAACACGTTAAAACTAAGACAATTCAATATTAGAGTTGAATGATCATTTATTTGGTTACTTATTTTATACAAATACAAGTTGATCATATAAGTAGAATATAATATTACTATTTTTTTTTAAAAAAAGATCAAGTCGTCTCGTCTCTGTAATATTTATACAAAAAAATGATATCAACTATTTTATTTTCTTAAAACATAAAAAGTTATATCTTTCGACTTGCAAAAGATAATCAATTAATTTTATGATAACTATTTTTGTTTTTCTCATCCTCCTATTTTATTTAAGCATATTTGTATTAATTCCACAAAAATATCCTAACTAATGGTCATGCAACTTTGAGCTTTTCACATAAAAATTACTTTCTTATTTTTAACATAAAAGTCATTCAACTTAAAGTTTATTAAATAAAGAATACTTTTCTATTTTTTGTTATATAAGTCATCTAATTTTAAGTTTACCATACAAAAATTATTTTTTTATGTTTATGTTCCTCACAACCAGTGTTATCAAAGGCGCGCTTAAGCCCTGAAGTGAGGCTCAAAACGTGTTGAGCGCTTCGCCTCACTTTATGTGTGCTTTAGTGTCACTGTCATCATCAAGGTTCTAAGGCAAACTTTTCCTTGCCAATGAGCCTCTTATGAAGAAGTGACACTAAACAATTGATATTTCACTTTATCATAATTTCTTTTTCAATTTCTTTGGTCATATATTTGTCATTCATATTTATAATTATTAGTCTTGGACTAAACATATATTTTTGTATTTTTTTCTCCCTTTGTGCCTTTTTTCATTAAAGCCCATGCTTTATTTGCGCTTTGCGCTTAAAGCCCCCATGGACCTTAGAGCTTTTTTGCGCTTTTCGTCTTTGATAACACTGCTCACAACACCCAATAAGTATAGAAATTAAATCATCCAAACCCAATCTTCAGTAGAGAAAGGAAGCATTGGAGATATTGCCCATATATAGTCAATATTCACATAAGTTTTTTTTTCTGCATACACTCGATCGAAAAAAAGCTATGCTATTTGGTGTGGTTCTTGAAATTCGGCCGACGCCCTTTTCCCTTGCTAACCCCATAAATAGTACTCCAGTTTTCTATAACTATGATGCTATATAGGACTTCTAATCATATGAATAGTATGAACCCTAATAGAAGTTAACTTTATTAGAAGAATATTAATCTTTGTGGATATCAAGTAAATCTTAAATAATATTACTAATCCATTAAAAAAATAATCAAAAATAATATAATTTTTAAGGGTATAAAAGTCGGTCAACATTGATGGTATTTTTGTGCTCAATATTTAGCGATCTAAGTGCCTGTTTGGATAAACTTAAAAAAAGTAACTTATAACTTAAACGGAGTAGGGCCTACAATGCCCTTCAAGTATAGGGAATGGAACAAAAATACCCTCCTTCCCTCCTCCTACCTTTGGGCTCCAAAATATCCTTTCATCCACCTATATGGACCTATATTACCCTTTCACTTAATAGATTCTTTAAGAGTAATAATTAATTCTTTTATTAATGACGTGTCAGCCTTTAATTGGTTGAAATTTAGATTAACTAAAAATAATAATTTCTCCTAATCAAACACGGATTTAGCTAATTTCTACCCGACCCACTTAAAATTCTACTGACTCATATCTTAAAAAAATAAGTGGAGAACCCTTCTAAACAAATCAATTTACTTTCTGCAAATTGGTGGCGCCTCTTGTGAATCAAGAGGTTCCTCGTGAGGAACAATTTCAGAAATAGCATATCTGTATATACTTTACTCTTTCCACATTCCACCTGTGGGATTACATTGAATATGTTGTTGATGTACACACATTCTTCTCGCGTCGAATGTCTTTCAGAAAGAGCTCTCTATATCCTAATCCTCTAGGTAAATAATTCAATATCCAACCGATTGCACTATTTAACCGGGCCAACATATAATGACTGCTTTAACTTGGCATCTGTTTAAATAAACTGAAAGTTGAGTTACCCGGAAGTAGTTTCTTGCAATAAAAAAGATGGCTCCTTGAACTACTAGAAAATCATGGTTACATGTTAAGCCTCAAGGGGTTGATTTTCACTAAAGATATTAAATGGATAGGTTAGGCTAAGTTTAAGCTGATTAAAATAGATTGAGTTAACATTAGTTTCCAAAAAGCGCTTCCAATTTGCAGAAAGGAAATTGATTTGTTTAGAAGGGTTCTCCCTTTGTTTTTTTAAGATACGGGTCAGTAGAATTTTAAGTGGGTCGGGTAGAATTTAGCTGGATCCGGGTTTGATTAGGAGAAATTATTATTTTTGGTTAATTTAAATTTCAGCCAATTAAAGGCTGTCACGTCATTAATAAAAGGATTAATTATTACTCTTAAAGAATCTGTTAAGTGAAAGGGTAATATAGGTCCATATAAGTGGATGGAAGGGTATTTTGGAGCCCAAAGGTAGAAAGAGGGTATTTTTGTTCCATTCCCTATACTTGAAGGGTATTTTAGGCCCTTCTCCGTAACTTAAAAAGTCATAAGTGGGTGATATCCTACTTTTGGCTTTTGACATATGTTATAACTTTTTTGGCCTAAAGGTGGCTAGGTGAGTGCTTAAAAGCACTTTTCAACATTTCCAAACACTTTCAAAATTTAAAAAGTGCTTAAAAGTAAAAAATAAGCTAATCCAAACACCCCCTAACATTGGTGCTTTTATAATAACATTGTGAATTGGACACAAAATTCATTAATGAAAGCATCTGCAAAATAAATTTATTATCATGAGATAAAGCACTGAGAGAAGCTGTAAATCAATAATCACATATTAAATATCAATCAAGAACATCACTAAATTAGAGGCAAACAAAACAAAATTTTAAACCCAAGATGTGAACAACAACACGTGATATCAAATGATTAGATGGTTGTGTTTAGAATTCATCTATGTAGTTAACTTGTAACCTAGAGATTAGATGGATAAACATAATTAGACCTATATGCATATCGTATAAACTAACTTTTTAATACTTCAAAAAAAGAACGATGTTGAAAAGATATGAACTTTAACATGATCTAGCGGCAATGGTAATTGATAAATGTGCCAATGAAATTCTATATAAGAGGTGGTTCAAAGAGTTCTTTTTCATTTCAAATTCGTATAATGTTTGGTAAAGAATTCAAGGATAGGTGAGACACAATCAGGGGCGGACCTACGTGGTTGTTAGGGGGTTCACTCGAACTCCCTTGGCAAAAAATTACATTGTATATATAAGGTAGATTTTCTATATTTCTGTACATATACTAATTTTGAACTACCTAAACCAAAGAAGAAAGATAGCCCAGTGGTACTGGATTGCGCAACTTGGGCCGCGAATACTATCCCTAGTTTGCAGGTTCCATTCCTACTGGGTGCGCAACGTGTCTAATTTTTTTAAATTTAATTCTTTGTAGTTTGTACTTTGCGCTCTAGTTCACACATATATATTTTTATTTTTCGATCCCCCTGAGTGAAAATCTTGGATCCGCCATTTGACACAATAGTCAAATAGCTAAAAAGTTGAACTTAGAAGTAATAGCCGTTCTTTTAGGTTTAAAAAGTACTTTTAAAAAGGAAATAAGATTAGCATCTATTAAGGGTATAAAATTCGTTTAATATTTGATGGATATTTTAGTCAACCGACATTTAAATTCTAAAAATTAGGTAAAATATACTAATATAGGGTAAGAGTTCATTAAGGGTATTGAAGTGATTCAATATTTGAAGGATATTTTGGTCAACCAACTTTTATATTCATGCCTTTATTATAATATAGATTATTCTCTATGTAAAAATAGTATGTGGTGATTTTATGAATGGTGCTTAAAGACTTCGAGTTCTACATTTAAAGAACTAATATTTTGAAATTTAATAATTTTCTAGTAAAATATCATAGAACCAACCTCATTTCATATCCCATCGGTATTATTTCTAATGTAATTTCGTTTCTCATGTGATATTTTTAGCATTTTTTTTGTCAACAACTTTCAACTTTCTATCCTTTTTTTGACTCTAGCTTCAGTTTTGTGTTATAGAGGCCAAAGTATCGTTTAATAGAAATACGTATAAGTTTATCAAATGAAGCTTGTCTTCCTGTGTTCTGAAATGATAATATGTTGGTCACTACTATTGATAATTCTGATAATTATAACTTTTGTGTGATCGCACGTTATCAAAAAGATGACTATACTAACATTTTATCTTCCTTGTCAAAGTTGATTTTCTATGACCTATCTCTGATATTGCTCTCATACATATCTGTCTTGACACATTGATTCTCTACAGTCTGTTGCAACCTTCTTTAGTCATGTTATGTCTGCAATTGGAGGAAATACAGCTGGTCCAGGTTAGTTTAAAATTTGCTCTCCTTTGTCATACAAGTACGATTTGATTTACCTTTCAGATGCTCAGAGTATTGTTGGAATTTTCAGGTGATGCTGTTGTCAATGTCTATATAAACTATGAGAAGAAGTTTGCTTTTGTTGAAATGAGATCTGTAGAGGAAGCTAGTAATGCCATGGCATTGGATGGCATCATATTTGAGGTACCTGAATGTGTTATAACTGATCAAGTAGTTTTGAAGTCGTAAAGAAGCTATACTTTTTACCTCTTATAGTTGTAGGTGGTTTATCCACTTGGGAGAAAGCAAGGATGTAGAAAATTATAGTTTTAGGGGTATGCAACTATTCTCTGTCCCTCGGGTCTTGTTTAGTCCAAGAACATTGGGTGCAACACCTTTCATCCCTTTCCCATTATAAGAGCTGAATATCCTCAGACCTGTTTCTTCTCTTTTGTTTTTTGTTATTCATTATTATCATTACTGGAACTTATCGGATAATTCGTTATCGAAGTATCACTTTTTCCTGTTGCATCAGTATCAAGTACATCTCCCTGCTTTCAACTGACTGCTCGGTGCTTCTCTGTGCGTTGTGTTTTTTGTGCAGGGTGCACCTTGTAAGGTCAGAAGACCCAGTGATTACAACCCTTCTCTGGCTGCTACTCTAGGTCCTAGCCAACCAAACCCAAATCTCAACCTGGCAGCTGTTGGATTGTCCCCAGGTTCCGCAGGAGGGCTTGAAGGCCCTGATCGTATTTTTGTTGGTGGTTTGCCCTACTATTTCACAGAAGCACAGATTAGAGAGCTGTTAGAGTCTTTTGGTGCACTTAGAGGATTTGATTTGGTCAAAGATAGAGAAACTGGGAACTCAAAAGGCTATGCCTTTTGTGTCTATCAGGATGTTTCCGTTACTGATATCGCTTGTGCAGCTCTCAATGGGATTAAGATGGGTGATAAAACCCTTACTGTTAGGCGTGCTAACCAGGGTACAACACAACCTAAGCCTGAGCAAGAGAGTGTATTGTTGCATGCACAACAGCAGATAGCTTTGCAGGTGAGACATTTCTGTGCTCTCTAATTCAATTTTCAATTCCTTCAGATTTGATTTCGTAGCAACAATTTGGCTGCTCACCCCTTAATGCATGTTTTTTTTTTTGCAGAGACTTATGTTACAACCCGGTGCATTAGCCACAAAGGTCTTGTGCTTAACACAAGTTGTTGAGGTAGATGAGCTCAGTAATGATGAGGACTATCAAGATATTTTAGAAGACATGAGAACTGAATGTGGAAAATTTGGTGGGTAGTTAGATGAGATCCTTTTTTCCCTTGTTGTGTTAAGCATATGGCTTAAATATTGTAGCAATACTTACTAAAAAATCTTCCACTTTGATATATATTCTGCAGGTCCACTGGTGAATGTTGTTATTCCGCGTCCAAGTCCTAATGGTGAGCATGCACCAGGGGTTGGAAAGGTAAAAATATGTCTTCAGATTTCTTAGTCTGGGTCATTTAAAAGTTTATAAGTTGTTACTAGTGATCCTGTATATTTTACAAGGAAAGTGATACAACTTGGATCTAAAGTTCTTTGCAATGACCTTCTAAAAATGGCTTGCAACTTTTATGAAGAGGATTTTCAGTACGATTAGTTATAACTTCCTCAAATGATGGCTGTGTTCAGGCAATTGAAAGAAAGGGTCCAATCTGTTGGATTGTTTCTTTGTCAATGGCTTGGTTTTCACTTCTAAAATGTGGAACTGCTAAATCATTTGTGTACCTTTCAGGTGTTTTTGGAGTATGGAGATGTCGAGAGTGCCAGCAAAGCTCGGCAAAGTTTGAATGGAAGAAAATTTGGTGGCAACCAAGTTGTAGCTGTCTTCTATCCAGAGAACAAGTTCTACGAAGGGGACTATGATGGTTAGGAATTAGCGTCTTGGACTAGTGCCAGAAGTACAGCTCCGTTCTGTTTGGAGCATCGTTTGTTTTACTCTGAATTATATCCATCCATTTAGGTTGGATTTATGTGTTGCTGGTGGTAGATAGGTATGATAGTCTTGAACATGAAGACTTTGGTGCTTGTCAACAGTGTGACAATTGATGCAAATACAGACTCAGGTCTTCTTACTATTTTATTTTCGCTAGTGAAAATCCTGAATATTCTTGCTTTTCACTTGTTTATTTTCCTTTTCTTTAGTTTTAAAAATTTCCGGGTCACGTAATTAGCAGTAGTATCTTCTAATTTATTGTGCTAACATGGGCTACAATGAATTAGTGAATAATTATTATTGGACAGGGGCAAGTAAGTGTTAGAATGTAAGACCGAGGCATTAATTGTGCTTCATGTCCCTCGAGAGCACATTGTTGCTTCTTTGTGCCACCACCTTTTGAGTAAGAAGCTCAGTTTACTTCATATTTAAGTTCTTCAACATCCACAACTTTAATTAATTACCATATGAGTTTTTATATTGAAGTATTGAAATTGAAACTATTCCATCCATTTCAAATTAATTGAATTGTTGAGACATTTTTCATTTTTCAAATTAACTTAATTGTTCAATCTTCAAGACTACTTTTAGAATAGTTAGTATTGGAATCATAAATTTTATAATAATTAATAAGGGTAAAAATGGAAAGCTATGCCAAATTTATGTCTTAATCTTCTTTTTTTAAAGGGTGTGAAACACCTCAACAATTCAATTAATTTGAAATGAAGCACTTGATGATTTGATAAAAAGTGTGATAAATTATTCTTTTACTGTTATAAATCCATTGAACTAAGTGGATTGTCCATTGAGTTTATCCATAAACTTATACTTATCATGTATGTGTATTCCCTAGGTGATATGAACCTTTTTGGGATAACAATGTATCTATTAAATTTGGCATTCATCATGATGGCTTTTGGAGTGATTTCTCTACCTATAAATAGATATATCATTCTCCATTGCAGGACACACTTGAATAAGAAGAAAAGTTCTCTCTTCTATCTATATTATTTGTCTTCTCCTCTTTATATTATATTATTCTGAGCTTATGTTTTATAACACGTTATCAGCACGAGACTCTAGCCAATTGAGATTGAGTTTTAGTGTTTCTTTAACTCATGTTCTGGTTGATCTCGTTATGAGAATCAAGAATGAAAAATGATAACTACTGCAATCAAGGTATTTTATGCATAAAATCAGGTATATATTTTCTAGAATCTTTTTGTGATTTAGAATACAGTAGTGTTCGGTCACTAATATTGACAAGGAACCGAAGACATATACTACTACTGGTTGAATATTCTCTGCTCCACAAAGTTCCTTAAATGGAAAGAAGGTATAAAATTTTGGTAGCATGAGTTTGAGTATTATATTTTATGAATTTTATTTCAGTGTTTTTGAAAGGCTCAATGGGTTAATCATGTTATACTTCAGTCTATTATACCGTTGGTTGAGGGTAAGACATCAGGTTAAAGTCCGGATGCACCATAATGAAAACTGTTTGAGGGTAACACGGTAGATTCAAGTTCTATCGCACCAAGAGTGTAAGACATCAATTTGAGTTTTGATGCACCTTGATGATAAGGATTGGGTTCAAGTCCCATAGAATTATGGCCTAACGCGCCTTATACGGGTAAGACATTGAGTTAGAGTTTCAATGCACCATAGTGATGATATAATAATGATGACTAAGGCTTTGATGAAAAGTCATGAAATTCGTCCCATTGAATTTGCTCCATTCCCTGATGCGAATGTGGTAGCAGTACATGATAAGTTTGAAATTCGCCCAATTGCTCCATTCTATCATATGAATGTGGTAGCAGTGAATAATAAGTCTGAAAGATGACAAGGGATTGAATATATGAATATGGACGTGGAGGTACAAAAACTATATAGTCATCATTGTGGTAATTATAGAAGGAAGAACAATATGGGTTCTCAAAATAGTCCTTCAAAAGGTGAAGGTAATAATTATCATCAAATCGGATTGAATGTATTGGACACGTGATTGTTGTGCAACCTAATAATTTGATGAGTTTTATAAATCCTCCATCAAAATAAAAGAATATAAAGTGGTGGTGCACTTTTCCTTTCAAATTGATGTTGAGGTTAATCATATTTATATGATAAATGTCAAGGTATTACAATGAAACAACGAGCTTGTAATGAAAATTTATAACGCATGTACAAATGGTTATAGTTCATTCATTGAAGAGAATGTGACTTATGATAATTAGTATTGTGATTGCTCGACCATTCTTCAAGATTTGATGAGAATTATGAATAAGGATATGCTCATGCATGGTTGGAAATATGCCACAACTCACCTCTATGGGAGGTTTGAGAGAAATAAATAAATTTTATTTGGCAGGAATGGTAAATGGTCGTGTACGTTTATACGTCATAAATATTATGGTATGTTTATTGTGAACTACCAAAAGGACAAAAAGAAAGAAGTAATTCTTGCCTATAAATATTGTGGCAATGACAAAAAATAATATTATTGTGTGGCAATACAAATTTGTCATTGATTGTGTACCTATGGTACGACAAAAGTAAAGCAAGAAACATGTCTTTTCTTGTAATAATTTTGACCATGACAATAATAATATAATCTTCTCCTTGAAGGAGATGTTCACCATACGAATGGTGTCATGGAATATGTGATAGTACACAATTAATTGTAAGCTCTAAAGAGGTATTGCGTTATTATCGGAGGAAAAATATTATGATTGTAATGAGTCTCAAAAGAAACTTTTTTAAGTTTCGAATGAATTGAAAAGAAATATTGAGACTATAAATTGTGAAAAGATTTAATATCTTCAGATTATTACAACCGAAACGGGTTATAAATATTTATGTAAAAGGTTACCCATTTTCCTCATCTTTTTTTGTTGCACACAAACATGTGCATGCTGATGGAATCACATGCAAAAGTAAACTATAAGTATACTGAAATAAAGATCAGTTGGCATGATCGGTTGGCCATTCCGATTAAATTATGATGCAAAAATAATTGAGAATTCACATGGTTATATATTGAAGAAACAACACATTCTTCAAGAATTCTCGTGTTGCTTGTTCTCATGATAAAATTATCATTGTACCAGCTAAGGTTGAGATTGTATTCCCTGAAATTATTTGGAACATATAAAAAGGTGAATATGGGCCTGTTCACCTGGCATGTGGACCGTTTACTATTATGATTTAATAGATGCATCTACGGTCACATGTGCGTTTGTTATCAACTTGCAATTTGATTTTTGTAAGGTTATTTGCTCCAATTGTTAAATTATGAGCATAGTTCCAAATTATAAAATTATGTTGATAATGCTGATTGGTTTAGCAGAAATTGTATGCCTCCAATTATAGCTAAATCAATGGTTACGAGAACAAATCTCCCGAAAGAAATTTTGGTATGAGATGAATTTATTTAACATATAGCAACACTTTTATGCATCAAGCCAACAAAAGTCCCCTATCAAAATTGGTTCAGGATCAGGAACCAAATAATTTTCATCTAAAACTTTGAATGTACGGTTATGATTTAATTGCTCCACCACACGCATAAAGATGAATCCCCAAATGAAGTTGGGATTGAATGTTAGAGTTTCTAACATTAGGGGGAGAGATGATTGACAGCTGAAAGTTATGTGAGAGATGAATTATGAATTATCTAGATCCTCGTTAAAAGAAAATATAAATGTGAACTTGAAGTTTAAGGGATAATTCATTTGCATAATGTTGCAAATCAATTACCAGATGACTTTACTGACCTTATGTTATAGTTCAGCTGTAAATGCTCCAATGAGAAGTCCTTGAAGGACAGAGTCTATTATACGCTTGAAACGTGATAGACCGATTGATTCCAAAAAATAAAACTCCTTGAGGAAGGAGAGGAGCAAATGATCAGAATGGTCATGATAATGAGGCAAGTGCTTTAAAGTAGCACAACGACATAACACTTCATAAAACCATGACAAAGGTTCAGGTACCTGAAATGATGAAAAATGAAGAGATCTCGATAAGTTATGTCATATCGGAATCGATATCAAATAACCGTCGACGGTATCTTTGATATGAAGTAGAGCTCAATGATATAGATCATGACGAGGATCTTGAATTCAAATCTATCATATAGTGTGGACAGATAAATGATTGGCCTAATAAAATGCATAATTCAAGTATATTTTGTTTCACTTAGAAAAGTGACGTTTTGGATTGATAGTCCATAAATAAAGGTATAATATCAGTGGGATACAAATAAATTATTATGCGATAGTATAACCGTAAATATCAAGTACGGCTTGCCTTGGGGAATAAAGGTTTTTCGCAAAAGTCCTGACGTTATTGGAGATGTTTTCTCCTATGGTGGATGCAATGAGATTTGTTTTGATCTGGCAATATATGAAAACTTGAATGCATATAATGAATAATTGTCATGTCTAGCTAGACAATGAAGTTTATATGAAAATCCTTAAAGCAATCAAGGTGCCTGAAACATATAAAAGTTTGAAAGAAACTTTTTCAATAAAGCTTAAAGAATCCTCATATGGATTGAGATAATCAAGGAAGAAAGGGTATAGAAAATGACCCTATTTTGTCCTTGTATTTTTATAAAAAGGTCAGGATCTAAATTTGTTATAATAGTTGTGTATGTTGATGACTTGAACATTAGCACTCTTAAAGAGCTTTTAGAAGCTATTGAGTGTTTGAATTGGAAATCTAAAATGAAAAGATCCTGGTAAGACAATTTTGTCTTGGCCTATAGATTGAGAATTTCACAAATGAAATATTTGTCCATCAATCAACATACATAGAAAAGTTTTGATGCGATTTTATATGGATAAATCACATTCATTGAGTATCCCAATGATTATGAGATTGCTTGACATAAATAAAGATCTATTTCGATCTCAAAAGAAGGATGAAGAGTTTCTTAGTGATGAAACTCCATATATCAGTCAATTGGGACACTAATGAACCTTGCTGTATATGATCAAATATTTTGCAATGAGTTTATTGACAAGATTCCGCTCCTCCCCAACGAGAAGACGTTGAAATGACATCAAGGACATATACGAAGTTATCCTACAAGACAATCAACTACAAATGAAGTGTCCACAAGATGATTGTTGCTATGAACAAGTTGAATGAGCAATTTACTTGCAATAATAGGGTCACGAATAGAGTGATTTTCAAGAATGTATTCGGCTAAGATCAAAGCCTTATCATATCCATGAAACCAGAAAATGATATATCAAGATAAGTTCAACGATGCAACATATTCGTGAATGTGATTTGATCACAAAGACACTGTCAATATTTGAGAAGTTGGTATATATGACTGGATGACATCATCACAAGAAATTAAGTGATGTTTTAATCAGGGGGAGTATAATACGCGTTGCACTCTTTTTTTCTTGACCGAGGTTTTGTCCCACTGGATTTTCCTGGCAAGGTTTTTAATGAGGCAACAAATAATGCGTATCAAAAGATATGTGTACTCTTTTTTCTTCACTAGAATTTTTTTCCCACAGGGTTTTTCCTAGTAAGGTTTTAACGAGGCACATTATCTATGGACATCCAAGGGAGAGTGTTATAAATCCGTTGAACTAAGTGGATTGTCCATTGAGTTTATCCATAAACTTATACTTATCATGTATGTGTATTCCCTAGGTGATATGAACTTTTTTGGGATAACAATGTATCTATTAAATTTGGCATTCATCATGATGACTTTTGAAGTGATTTCTCTATCTATAAACAGAGATATCATTCTCCATTGTAGGACACACTTGAATAAGAAGAAAAGTTCTCTCTTCCATCTATATTATTTGTCTTCTCCTCTTTATATTATATTATTTTGAGCTTATGTTTTATAACATTTACTAAAATGATTAAAATATGCAAAAAAATTATTCTTTTTAAAAATAAAAAAAGGAACAAACGTATACTAAAGAGAAAGTTGAAAGTTTTGTTTTGAAAATGATATTTTGAAAATTAAATACTTAATCAAATAAAAAATGTTTATAAGTTGAAAATTATAACTGAAAAATACAATTACTTTAGTGCTTATTAAACACATAAATAAAATAAAAATATTTATAAACTAATTTAATCAACTAATAAACTTATCCTAACAGCCTCGTGGACAAACTATCAACTCACTTCTACATTTGTTTCTTACGTAAAGAATTTAATCTTTTTTTGACACCGGCCTCTTGTGTCTCACATTTCACCTCAGAGAAAATATATACCTGCTGGTTGAAGTTAAGTTGAGAGACATTTTATGTGTTTTTTTTTATAATTCTTTAATTTAAATTTTTTATATGATATATTTAAAATTAAGAAAAGATATTTTGATATGTATAATGGATCTTTAATTTAAGAACGTGACACTAAGAGATTATTTGGTAGAGTGTATTAAAAAAAATAATGCATATATTAATTTTATGTATTATTAATATTTTATTTGGTATATTTTTTCAAATCAAACACTGCAAAAAGAAAATCATCTTAATATAACTAATGTAGTCATTACTAATATAAAAATCTTAATACACCATACTCAGCATTAGTTTGGTAGCTGGTTAGATTTATGCATGTATTGGTAATGTAGGGATTACTTATGAAGAAATTTATTTATTATTTTATGTAAGTTATAATTATGCAAGGATTAGTTATACATGTATAAGTTATTCCATCTTCTGTCCGGCATAAAACAATAGATAACTTACATAAATCCCACTAGTTTAGGAACTAATTGTACTTAGATACACTCTAGTTTGCAATATTACGTCTTTACCAGATTTTGGCGTCTCCAAATATGTCCAAATACATGTATCTCGAATGCATGGGGTCAAAATTATGTGTAATTGTTCTAGATACATTGTATCTAAGTGAATTCACATGTATCTGAGATACATAACAAATCTCACTCGCCTCCCTCTCCAATCTCGCTTGCCTCTATCCCTATTTTTGTGTATCTAATAGCAAAAATACATGTATTTAAATGTATTTTTCTTCAATATATGGAAGAAAACTATGAATTAGTGTGATAAAATACGTAATGTTTTGAAAGTATAGGTAATAATAATATTTATGGTAGTGAAATATGTTTAATTAGGCAATTTTTCCTAAAATAATATATATATATTCCCTTATAATTTATACATGTATTAATTACGTGAATTTTTAAATTATCAACCAAACATTGTAATAATTTTATACATAAATAACTTATTTTCTATCTACTTGCTAAACACGGTATAAATTATACAAAAACAAGAGTACACAACTCCTCTAGGGCCATCGGTAATATTGATCACCGGAAAGGACAAAGAAAATTGACAACGAGACTGGAAGAGGAAAATTCTAATAGGGAGGCTAAGGCGTAAGCGTGTTTAAAAGACGGCAGGATCAAGCAAATTCATCATTACAGCTATCACAATTCTTCTTCAGAATTCAAATTTTTTTCTGCAGCAAATTCTCAAAGGGAGAAAAATGAATTGGATTCAACGGAAAATTTATCTCTACAATGTCACTTTTGGTTTGTATATGCTCGACTGGTGGGAACGTTGTCTATTCAGTATCCTTTTTTTTTTGCTTCTCATGTTCTTAAATTTTGTTAGATCTGATAAAGTCCTTTTTAGTTTATCGATTTTCAATTCATTTTGCTGATCTGTGATTTAGCTATAAGATTTTGGTTGGATCTGGAGTTCTTAACGCTTTTTAGATATTTTGGTGCTTGTGTTGCTATGGTTTATGTGTTACAACGGGTTTCGATTTGCTTCCGAGCTGTTCAATAGGTATGTGATTTATTTTCTCTTGAAGAAAAGTTAGTTTTATCCTTATTACTTGCAATTAGTTTAATTTTTCAGCAACTATTAGAAATGATTAAGAATGAAATCTAGGACATGTATGTTTTGTTCATAAGTGTGATGGTGGAGATATTGGATGTAGAAAAGGAGTGGCAACTGGGATTAGTAAATCATTGAAGCAAACTGATTGTCGCTTTGAAGTTTAATTCTTCATTTTGAAAAATAGATTATAGTGAACTTGCATAGTGATATCCAGGTGTGCCATTTTGTAGTCTATATGGTCGAATCTCAATGAATGTAGCGGAAGGATTGTAAAAAGATGCATTCTTATTTGGTACCTTAGAGAATTCATCGGATTGTAAAAAGATGCATTTTTTCTGTTCTGATCACCTAACTATGAATCTTACGAGGTAACACCAGGTTATAGTAGTGATTTAGGTTCAGAGCAGATAGATAATTTTTCTCACAAAAGTTGCGTCTCCTGGTAGCTTACCATCCCCAACAGCAGAAAAGAAAAAGTAAAAAACCTTTAAAGAAGCATTGAATGCACCCAAGGTTGTGGCCTTGTGGTCAGTAAAGTGGGAGGAGAATCATAAGGTCTCAGGTTCTAATCCCAAGTGAAATACAACTGAATATACATGGATTTAGTCAAAATGAATTTAGATGGGAAAAATAGTCAAGCCAGAGTAGCAAGATCATGACATCTAAATGAACCAATTTCATGAACACTCCATTTGGCAACCTGTCGTTCTTCAAATTTATGCCAATTCTCCATTGGCCACCAATGTCTATAAAGCTACACCAAGTTCTGATATTTCTCTTGTTTGCTGATTTAGTTGATATGATTTAAGGTAGATTGAAGTTATTGTGTAGTAACTTTTATTTGTAGTACCTTGTTAATAGATGCAGGTTATTTTTGTAGTAACAACTAACATGTCATAAGGGGCCTAACTTTCTTTTTTGATGAAGTAAGTTGTTGCATTGCTGGCATCAAGAAAATGCAATGGTTACAAAAGAAGTATTGTTAGCTCCAGTACATTTGTGCTAGAACAGGGAACTAATAAAAACAAACAAGAAGGGACAGTGTCTTGACAAAAAAGTGAGACTTCGTTAATTTAATGAAGCTGTTAGCTCCAAATACCAAAAACAACTAATCTATGTGCAGGGAGCTAACAAAGTCCAGAAAGTATTTAGGGAAATTTACAGGGTAAAGTTTACTCTAACTAAAGAGAAGTAGGACACAATTAGCTTTGAGAGAACCATTAAAACATTTGTGATTCCTTTCTGTCCATACTATCCAAAAAATGCTGGCTGGTTCATAGTTCAGATTTTCCTGATGGCTTTATTAACTTTCCATGAGCTCCAATTTTCCTTCAGACATTGTGGCATGACCCATCTAAGTCCAAAAATAGAATAAAACATATTCCAAATGTTATTTGCAACTGTACAGTGGAGCAGCAATTGATTGACTACTGGTTTTAGGTGCATGTAGCATCTATTTGCAATCTGAAAATTTCTTATGACGAGGTTGTCCTGGGCCTAGCATTCTCTATGTTGTCCTATCAAGTTGTAGCAAATTATCTTCATTGGTAACTTTGTCCTCCAAATCAGTTTCCAGATACCATTGTGGGAACAATAATGATTGTAACCTTTTTTAGCTGTGAATATTCCTTCTTTTGTATGACACCATTTCAAACTATCTGGATTATGATGCATCACTGATCACTGAGTTGTCCCATTTTGTTAGGAGATCTTCCCCGTCATTGACATTCTATATATAATGTTCCAGCTTTCCCATCGCTACAATGAGAAATGGATGAATTAGTATCAATGCAAAGATGGAATAGTCGAAGGAATTCATTCATTAGAACAGAGTTGCTTAGCCAATTATCTTTGCATACACTAATATTAGAATTTCCAACTGAGAAGGATTATTCTGTGAAAATTCCTCCCATAGTTTGCTAATAGTTTTCCGTAGACATACCCCTTGAGGTGTTCTTGAAACTTTGGTGCACCAATGATCATAGGTCCATGCTTTTCTTTAACCACTTCCTTCCAGAGACATCCTGGCTCTACCTCCATAGCCATGTCATTGTTGTGCATTTGTCATGAATGGCAAGGTCTCTTATTCCCAGACCCTCTTGAGATATTGGTTGAGTGACTTTGGTCCATTTCACCAAGTGGACTTTATGAGAACTACTATTACCTACCCAGAGAAAATTCCTCCTAATCTTGGCCAGTTGCTTAAGAACCTTACCTGGTATAGGAATTGAGAGATGTAGTAAGTGGGAATGCTTTCCATAACAGTGTTGACTAGTGTAAGTCTACCTTCCACAGAGATGCTGCATTTGCCATGGTGCAAGCCTTTACTCAAAATTTTCATACTCTATCCATATTCCAATAGCTCTGAACTGAGCACCTTATGGAAGCCCCAAGTAGTTGGGAAAATACCAGTACTGAAATACAAAAGATCTACCAGTTCAGTCAAGTTTGGCATTGAATTAAGTGGATACATCACACTCTCAACATGTTAATGTAAAGATCTGATGAAGCTTCAAATATTATTAGTGTGAGATCAAGTTTTAGAACTTGGGTTAAGTCTGCTTGACAAAATATCGAAGTACATCAGCCTAAAGTAAGTGGGAGGCAGTGGTTTGAGTTCCCAGAGCTCATCAAACGTATTAACTAACTCATTCGAACAAATTTACCCTACATTTTTTATGTCCCTCCATAGCGAGATGAAGAGGAAGGTGAGAAGGGTCCCCCTGTCTAAGACCCTTAAAATCCTACTGGAGAACTGTTAACCTACTCTGAGAACTTGACTATGGAGATGCTGAACTTGATCCATCTGACACACCTATCACCATACCTGATTTCCCTTAGCATAGAGATAAGATATGGCCAATTTAGTTGATGAAAAGCTTTCTCTATATCCAGCTTGTGAAAAATACACGTTTCCCACTTTTTAGTCTCCAATGAAGAACTTCATTTGCAATTAAAACTGCATCAGCCATTTACCTGCCTTAAATGAAAGCATCAGTAAGGTGCCTAACTTTCTTTAACACTATCCCTGGGGATGAGAACCTTTTGATTGTTTTTGGAATGCCAGTGGCAAAGTGAATACCTTTTGATTGTTTTAAGTAAGTGATTGAAGAAAGAAATGGAAATTATAGCTAAGAAAGTGTACCACAGGTGAGCCTGGAAATATCTTTGAAGAAATATAACTGAAGCAGCCGTATTGTTAGTCTGGTAAGCGAAATAAAGTTTGGCGGTCAGTGATCACTAGTTTGAAAAATAACATTGGTTTTTAGTCTTGTTTCCCTGGACCCGTGACCCATGTTATTGAGATGAATCTTAATTTGCTTCAAATTGTCTGCCCATAAAAAGGAATTTGATGTATCTCTTTCTTAT
The DNA here is from genome assembly GCA_018342035.1 of Solanum appendiculatum. Taxonomy (NCBI): domain Eukaryota; kingdom Viridiplantae; phylum Streptophyta; class Magnoliopsida; order Solanales; family Solanaceae; genus Solanum; species Solanum appendiculatum. The sequence continues at coordinate 77,253 of JAGDQO010001382.1, read as the reverse complement.
GATCAAATGATCTTATGCGCAACACTAATATCCTCTTTCACTTCCTGTCTACCCCTTTTACTTCTTTTACTAATTGGGAATACTAATGTGTGACTTTGTTGAAACTCCATTTTATGGTTTTGTGTACCTTGTTAGTTCAGGAAATATGTATCCAATATTTTGCACCAGTTATTATAAGCGAGTTTCTACTTATATCATTGATAATTTTCTCTTCTCAGGCAAATGTGGTGAAAGTTCATCAGCTGTGTCAAGCGTTATTCTTCACCATAACTAAGACATGTATGCCTCTCTTGGCATTTAACTTTTAAGGTTGTGAAATTGTTTGCTGTGCCATGGATATAGTTGGGCTTTGTATGAATTCATCTTATTAGAAAAAATACTTTGTTTTCTTTTTCTTTACCAATAGATGACATTTAATGTAATAGTTCAAACAATCAATCAGAGATTCAAGTTGAGTTTCTTGATTGTTGTGGGGAATGCTTTGAAATTAGCTTATCAATTTGTGAAGTTTTTTTTTTTGTGTGTGTGTTGAGTTGATAGCTCTGTCAATGACGAACATAACAGATGAAGAAAGTATTGTTGTTTCATTCCTTTTAATCTTCAAGATTAATATGAATTTGGCTCACTCTAATTTGATTTAGTTATAAATTACTATCCAAAGGCTTGTACACTCGTGTAACTCTATTTATGTTCTAGCCCTCAAGCTAGCAATTAAACTTTAGTGTATCTTTCTTTTTTTAAATTGAGCTTCTTTATATATCCTTTAGAAACCAGTTAATTAGCCATTTACATGTTATACTTATTATGATATTTTATTTTTTACTATATATAATAACTACACAGCTAATCAACCTGTCAGTTTAGGGTTGCTGCTTTTTTTGTGCATTGCCTTGCTTGGACAGGAGAGCTTTTTGCTTTGTTGGCACCTCAAATTGAGAAAATTATCTTAAACTTTCCATCAATGTCATGCAAGTCATATCTTTTGTAATATGGTCCTATTCTAAACTTTCAAATTGCAAAAGATCTTGCATGACATTGATTGAAAGTTCAAAATAATTTTGTCAATTTGAGGCTCAACAAAGTAAAGAAGCTACATCATCTGAGGCTTCCAAGCAAATCATATGTAAGATCGGGCGATAAAATTACTTAAATTTTTGCCTTATATTTTCTCTTAAAAAAACAAAATTAAAATAATTGATCACTTAATAGTCATATGCTACTAGAAATTTTATCTTCTTTATTTTTCACGGTTCATTCAAGTCAAAAAGGGACTGTAGTTATATTTTAAACAAAAAATTACCAACAAAATTAAGATTTGAAAAACTCAAAACCTTCTGTTCGACAATTCTATTGACACGGACTTCATTAGCCCCACTCTCTCCTATGAATATCTAGGACCTTTAAGGGTAACTAACTCTCATTTTTGTCATCGTATATTTTAGCTAGATCTTTAAATCAATTTCACTAACTTGTTAATTTAGGTCTCCCAACAAGTTTCCACTGAGAGACAAATTCAATTTTGTAATATAATATTTTATTAAATTTATCAATTAAATAATAAACACACAATATAAATGTGTTTCAAATATATTATTTTTAAGATATCTATATTAACAGATAACCTCCCAAATTCTTTTTTACGGTGAATGAGCTTAGAGGGTTGAGATCCCCTCCTCTAAAGTTAGTTATATAGACTTTCAAAAAAAATTAACCGATCAAAACATATATTTTTCTTGGTAGCAAATACATCCTTAATCAATAGTCTATACCACTCATTTCAATGTGTTCCTTTTCTTCTGCTATTTATTTATAGGATAAATCATCTTATTATCTAACTAATAAAGTACAAGATTGTTGATTATATAAGGGCCATTTGGACATTGATATGAAATTAGATTGATATAAAGCTAAAATTTCACAATTTGTGAAAATTACTAAAATTTTCTCAATTCTTATACAGTCTTACCAAATAAGGAAATCATAATTCATAAACAAGATATTAGAATATCATAAGATCTTTATATTTCTTTTATAAATAAATGTCTGTGATTACAAACTTTCAAATACACATAATTTTATAAAGATACATTAGTCAACAACAATAGTAACTAGTTATTCTTTAATAAAGTCCTTTCAAATTAACTGAATAATCTCTTCACGCCAAGGACAAGTCCTTTTTTTTACAAAATTTAAGATGATGAATCTTTTCTTTACAAAATATAAATTCACATGTCAAATTTTATAAAAATTAAAATCATCATTTGAAATTTGAAATCATGCTTTTTTTGAAAAATTAAGATAATGCTAATTTACAATCACACTTTATATCACATGTTCAAATATAAGTTAAGATAAATTACAATTTAGATGTTGTGCTTAATTTTATTAATTCTACAACGTTTCAAAATATTAAACACAATTTTATTAATTAATTAAATCACATTTTAAAAGTTGATTTAATATGGCTAAATTATCAGTCACATAACTATATATATTATTTTTATATATAATAAGAGGGGGTTCAACTGCTCAAGCAGGTAGCAGATCAACATGCCTACTTGAGCAGCTTTAGGGTGTTGCTCTAATTTTTTTGATAGTTCTTCCCTTTTAATTTGTTTGTCTTATTTTTAAATTTTTTTATATATTTAAAAAATACTATAAATTATAATAATTGACAACTTAAAATATTTTTAAAAAAACATATAAAAAATTCGATTGATTCTTGAAATTAATCTATTGGTGTCACATGAAATGGGACAAAAAAAGTAACATGTATTATTCAATTTGGTAACTACGTAAAAAGTATTGTAAATCTCAATAATTAACAACATTTGATTGGCTCTTGAAATTCTATCTGTGCTACATACATTGGGACAAAGGGAGTAATATATATTATTTGAAAATTACGTAAAAAATAATATAAATCACAATAATTAATAACTTAAAATATTTAAAAGACATATAAAAAGTTCGATTGACCCTCGAATCAAAGCCGCATAAATAGGGATAGATAAGTAACATATATTGTTTTAAAATGACGTAAAAAAATATCGATCACAATTAAAAATTCAAAAATTAAAAGACCTAAAAAATTTAATTGATTCTAAAAATTTTATTAGTGCCACATAAATTGAGACAAAGGGCGTAACATATATTATTTAAAATTACGTAAAAAGTACTATAAATTATAATAATTAACAACTTAAAATATATAAAAATCATATTAAAATTTAAATAACTTTCTAAATTCTATCTATATTACATAAATTGAGACAAAATAACAAATATCCTATGTCTGGTAATAGTTATAAAATCAGCATGCACTTGGTCCTTAGCCAAAGATCCTGGTATGAAATGGGACACGAAAACACTTTGCAAAAAATATTATTATTTCTTAAAATGTCCACATGTTCTGAAAATTTAAAAGAGTGAAAACACTAAGGGTCTGTTTGGAAAGTCCCAGGTAATTAGAATTAGTGTAATTATTTAATTATCAGTTTAGTAATTACATAACTTAGTAATTACATAACTTAGTAATTATGATGACATGTTTGTTTGCCACAGTGTAATTACAAGTGTACTATTTGGTTGCACAAGTGTAATCATAAGGTTATATTGAATTTTTAAAATAAAAGTTAATTATCTAAAATTAAAAAATTATATTAGACAAATAAGGGCCTTTATAAATGATATTAAATTTAATATTTAAGATATATATTGTCTTTTGAAAATATATTAATTAATAAACATATGTTCTTAACAAATATTATAAAAAATAATTGATTTATATTTTTTAAAATAGTATATTTTAATTAAATTAATCATAAAAACTAAAAGTACAAAATTTCTATGAACGCCATGAAATGCATGTTTGAAAAAAAGATTAATATTATAAATATAATGTGATAAAATTATAAAAACATTTGACAAAAATATAATCTATCAAGTTTAACTAAAGAAAACTAGATTGTAATGTAAAATATTGAGTCAATACTCCTAAAACAAATGAAATTGAAAATATAATGTAAGTTCTAAATTCAAAACAAAAAAAACTAACGTAATACTCTTATGTCAAATTTCAACATAACATACATAAATATGATTTAAAAGAAAAGGAAAATGTAAGTCCATAGTCTGATTCAACAATGAATTCTACTTTAATTTATAAATTAGAATACTAACAAAATCATACTAATGAAAAAAAAAATTAAAAAAGTAGATAATACGAAAAATTGCGTGGAATCACATAAGTAAAGGTTGAGAATGAGAAGGAAATGAAATAAAAAAATATTATTAGAAAACATTAGAATAATAAAAATAAAAAATAAATTAAAACGAAAAAAATAAAAATACAAATAAAAGAAAGAAATTAAAAAAGTAAGAATCTTGTAATTACACCATGCAATTATCAGCAATTCACAGCCTCCCCTTGTGAATTAGAGAGTGTAATTACCCCTGCCAATTACACTTAACTACCTATTGACCAAGTAATTACATGGCCAATCAAACATGTCAGACAGTGTAATTACACACAATTACATCAAATCCAATTATCAAGATGGCTTTCCAAACAGGCCCTAATTGGATATAGACAAAGAAGAAGAAACAAATCACGGTGGCTTTCCAAACATGCCTTAGTTGGGTACAGAAAAAGAAGAAGAAACAAATATTGAATGGTAGACTATCTAACTTGAGTTATTTTGCATCCCGATTCATATTTCACATTTTTTTAATGACCAGATATCTTTTTCTATTTTTTTTCTTTCATCAGAATCTCTTCGTCAATTTATAATTATATATGTGTTGCATAAAATTGAAATAAATTTTAGAGTATTAAGACGCAACATGGTTAATAGTTAATGAACCATCAAATAATCATATTTGCATGAATTCTGGAGCAAACTTGGAGCTGTATGATGACCAACCTCCAATTTGAGAGGAGATGATAGAGAGCAACATGGTTTAAGATTAGGACGTAAAATACTAACGTATAATATATTTGCAATAAATTAGTTTGATATAATTTATAATTAGGATGTAAAATTCTAATACTATGATACAATAGATAATCATGCATAGAGCTATTAGGAATCGTAACTCAATGTTGTTCTATAATCTTCTTCAACCACCTATATAAATCATCTACCATCTCCATTTTATTAAAAAATAGAAATTATTATCTGCTGCAAAGAAAAAAAAAAAGAATAAATACATACACGCAAAAATTAGGATTTAGGAAATTTTCATAATAAGAAAACTATTAGGAAAATACAATACAAATATGGAGTAGTAGTGTTTTTCAGTTAATTTTGATCTCAGTTAATTGAAATTTGACTCTCAATTCCACATATTTATATTTTTTTTTGATTTCTCATCCGGTGTTCGGTACCCACATTGGAGTCCGACTAAATTCAGATTAACGCCGGAAAATTTCACATTGAGAGGTAAAGCGCTCCCGGCGACTCCGTACCAGGGGCTCCACATATTTATATTGTCACAAATATTATATGTCAAGAAATACTCACTCTTGGACCCTTTTATAATAGGTTAAATGATTAATTACTGAGTATGGTAGAGAGTTTGTGTTGATGATATGTCACATGTGACGTAGATGTTGGTGATTTTAATAGTAATAAGAATAATGATGAGTCGATTTTTTTTAAATTACTCATAAGCTGTTTCAGAAAATTTATTGCAAAGCTATTTACAAGCTATTTGTAAATCATAACTTTCTTAATTTTTTTTATGAAATTAAATTAATTGACATTTACTATATGTTGGGGTTTGAAGGTGTGAATAGGAAATGAAGAGTTGTGACTCTCCTGAAGGGTTGTGACTTTACCGAAGGGTTGTGACCTTTACAAAATGTTGTGTCTTTTCTAAAGGGTTGTGACCGTTTGAAAGGTTGTGCCTTTTCCAAAGGGTTGTGACCTTTCATGAAAGGTTATCCTTTTTCCAAAGAGTTGTGACCTTTCCGATAAGGCACAATTAACACATTTTCATACTACCCTTTGTTGGCTATAAATAGAGAGATTTTCTCTCATTTTTAAGAATGAAATTTTTTCTTTCTTTTGCATATATTTTCTTACAAAACAAAATAGAGTCTATGTGTGATTCGTTGCTGTCTTTTTGAGTTCGTTGAAATTATCGAAGTTTGAGGTACCGCTACTTCTTTAATGGTTAAATCCGTTTTATCTTGGGAGGAATTAATCTACAACCTCGGGTACTTGAGGGGATTAAATTTCTTAAGGACACACAATGGGTTCTGTGGACTCGGATAGTTCTTTTTTTTTGCTTTTCATCTTTTATTATTTCTGGTTTGCTAATCAGAATACAGGAGGAAACAAGCTTAAGAAATTTATATATTGGTTGTATTTTCTGTGGTAAGGAAATTACTTTTATTTTCTTTGTTCTTTTTGTTGGAAAAAAAAGAAGAGAAAGAGAATTATTTTATCATATGATAAAAGAGATTTGGGATGGACTACTACTACTTTAATATGTTTGAGTATATTTTCTGTAGTAAGTTTTCCTTGGACTGGTAAGATTTTTTTTTATTTTCTTCCCAAGTGCATTCAAGCATTGCACCCCTTCAGTTTTCTTTTCAATGAGAAAAGTTATTTTGTGCATAAAGGCCAAGATGTGCACTTTAATTATTTTATCTGTATTTTTGGGTTTATATAACTATGAGATGAGAAGAAGTAAATGAACATATGTTGTCTCTTAACAATATTTGAACATGAGTTTAGCTTTATGAGGAAAATTGGAATATGATGGAAACTGGGAAAGGAAAAAATTAGCAAGAAAAGTGACTTGCATGGAATCCTTGCTGACAGATAGAATATGATTCAATGGGAGAAAAATCAGGTTTTATCTTTATTTTCCCTTGATTATTTCTTTTTCTATCATTTATAAGTTATGAGATTTATTTCATAAATGTAAGGATAGATGTTCATTATGTGATGATCTCAGAATATATGTATTCTGTTTGGAGGAGGAAAAAAAACTTTTGTAGTTTTTTACTCCATGTGAAATTTGATTGTGTCTGATTTTTGGAGACTAAAATTTTCTATTTTTTTTTCTCTCCTTTGGTTTGAAGAATATAAGAACTTCACTGAATAAATCAGATTGTGCATTTGGTTTGAAGAATACACCAATTTATTAAACACTCTGTTTGAATAGTATTCTAAATACTAAATGATCTGTCTAATTGTGACAGAAAGGGAAAAAAAATACTATTGACATAAAACTAGTGATTTTTGTGCCTGCAATGGGTGTTTCTATGGATTAAATCTCCAAAAGAAGGCTTCATGTTGCCAATGTGTATTTTGATGGCATACAATTTGAAAGCATGGGAAAAAATATGTGAAAAATAATTTCAAATACTTGAAAAATATTTTTTGAGATCATATTTAAAATGTGGGGGATTCTTTACTTGTGATAAAGAAAAAGAAATTTGGACTTAGCGTTTAATTTAAATTTGAAAGTACAAGATATGAAATTCAATGACATTATTGTATTATGTTAGACCCACAAACTTCTTGGAGTATATTTGATATTGTGCTCGCTTAGTCTCTCTTTACTAGTATATGATATGACTAGTATAAAACCACCAAATTATATATATATACTTGCTCAAAAGAATTGTGTTCTTTGATGGAAAAGTATGGAAATTGGTGAAAGGTGAACTATCATGTTTGTGTTGTAAAATAAGTATTTGAGTCGTATGCTCTTTTTGGACCCAATGAGACTATGTTCATGGGTAACTATGCAATAACCAAATTGAAGGTTATGAAAAGGTTCTTCTGGAAAGAACATCTGGCAAGGTGCTGACTCTAAACAATGTCTATATGTGCAAAGTTATAAAAAGTAAAGAACAAAATATTTGTGGGAAAAAGTTACCTCATGGAAGGTCTTTTCAAACTCAATATTTCTGCTTGTTCTTACTTGCTTGAATCAAAGCTATTCTTGACATGAAGGCTTGAGATATGTCAATTACAAGACCTTGCGAAAACTGATCAACTTAGAAGGTTTGCCTAACTTTGAGTGCAATAAATAAAAATGTAAAGTTTGTGTTGAATTTAAGTATGCTAGGCATTCTTATAAATTTGTTGAAAGGAATTTTAATTCCTTAGTATTGATTCACGTTGACATTTGTGATATGAAGTCAACACCATCTCGTGGTGGGAAAAAAGTATTTTATAACTTTTATTGACAATTGCGCTAGGTACTGTTATGTTTATTTGCTGAATGGTAAGGATGAAGCAATAAAAACATCTGGGCAATATTAAACTGAAGTTGAAAATCAATTGGATAAAAAGATAGTCGTGATTAAAAGTGGTAGATGTGGAGAATATGAATATTCTTTTGCAGAAATATATTTGAAAAATGGAATCATCCATCAAATTACTGCACATACTCACCTTAATCTAATGGTATTGCTGACAGGAAAAAAACCGAACTTTAAAGGAAATGTTGAACATCATACTTATAAGTTCAGGTTTACCACAAAATTTACGGGGGGAGCTATCATTATAGCAAAAAGGAACAACAAAAAGTTTTGTATGTTCAGAAAGGGGGAAAAAAAATAAAGTTTTGTATGTTCAGAAAGGGAGCAACAAAAGGTTTTGTCTATTCAGAAAGGGAGCAACAAAAAGTTTTGTCTGTTCAGGATAGAGAATTGTTTGTCGCCCCTTAAAGTATATACATGCAATATCTCTTGAAAGAGAGTGATTTAACAATTCTCAAGACACAATTTATTCCATATGAGAAATGGAAAGAAAGAAAATCCAACTTTGAAATATTTCAAAGTGTGGGGGTGTCTAGTCAAAGTCCAAGTTCCTATTCCCAATAGGATCAAAATAGGACATAAGACTGTGGATTGTATATTCATTGGATATGCTACAAATAGTAAAGCATGTTGATTTATGGTTCATAAGTCCGAACCGTCGGATAGTTAAGTGAAGGGTCTAAACGACCTTGAAAAGAACCAAAGGAAAATGTACTTAATAGAGAGATTCAGAGGCGTAGTAAATGTCAAAGGACATCTACTTCCTTTGGGTTTGATTTTGTAACATTTCTTCTTGAAAATGAGTCCCAATCTTGAGCAATCATACTTGGGAGTTGGTTGATCTTCTTCCAGAAAATAGATTTTTGGGTTCAAAGTGGATCTACAAAAGGAAAAGAAAGTTGATGGAACTATTGACAAATACAAAGCAAGGTTTGTTGTCATAGGATTTAGACAATAAGAAGGCATTGATTATTTTGACACATAATAGCCACTAACTAGGATTACATCAATTCAGAAGCTAATAGCGCTAGTTGTGATATATGGCCTTCAAATTCATCAAATGGATGTTAAAACAACTTTCTAAAATGGAGAATTGGAGGAAGAAATTTACATGGAACAATCTGAGGGCTTTGTGGTTCCTGGTAAAGAAAAAGAAAGTGTATAAACTTGTTAAGTCACTTTATGGACTAAAAACAAGCACCTAAATAATGACATGAGAAATTTGACCAAACCATGTTGGCAAATGGATTCAAGATTAATGAATGTGATAAATGTTTTTACATTAAAGACACTCCAAATCACAAGGTCATTGTTTGATTTTATGTTGATGACATGTTGATCATCAAAAGAGACATTTCTAACATAAATGCTACTAAGCATATGCTAGAAAGTAACTTCGATATGAAAGACATTGAAGTTGCTGATGTGATTGAAAAGGTACTTGACAAGTTCAAGTATTTGGATTTCAATATTGTCAAGACTCCAATAAATGTGAGCTTTGTACTTCAAAAGAAAGAAGGAGAAAGTGACTCACAATTGAATTATGCTAGAGTATTGAGAAGTATGATATATATTATGAAGTGTACGCGGTCAAATATAGCATATGCTATTAGTAAACTGAGTCGGTTCACGAGTAATCTCAATCAAACTTATTGGATGACAATGAAAAGATTTTCAGAGTATTTAAAACCTACTTAAAAAACTATGCTTTGCATTATAACTAATATTCAACAGTATTGGAAGAATATAGTGTTGCAAATTGAATCACCAGGTCAAATGAAGTAAAATCCACAAGTGGATATGTACTTACTCTTGGTGGAGGAGCAGTCTCTTGGAAATCTTCCAAACAGAAATGTATCACTCGCTCTACTATGAAATTTGAGTTTATCACTCTAAATAAGGTTGGTGAAGAAGTTGAATGACTTCGAAATTTCTTGAAAGATATTTTTTTTTTGGCCCAAACCTTTAGCACCAGTATGCATACACTGTGAGAGTTAAGTTACTATAGGTAAGGCATGGAACATGATGTATAACGAAAGGTCTCGTCATATATGACGTAGACATAATATCGTTAGAGAACTACTCTCTAGTGGAATTATCACAATTGACTATGTAAAGTCAAAGGATAATGTGTCGGATCCACTTACAAAAGGCCTAACTAGAGAGGGAGTTGATAGATTATCAAAGGGAATGGAACTATGGCCGATGACAAGTCATTGTGGCGGTAACTCTACCTAGAAGACTGGAGATCCCAAGATTTAGGTTCAAGGAGATCAAACAAAGTCATTAATGACGGTTCAACATTGTCAAAAATTATTTTATGGTCCATTCTCATGATGAGACAATGTTCAGTAAGCAGGATAAAGGCATTAGGGCTTTTTAATGGTTTCTAAGTTTGATACAGGGTATATCAAATGGTATACCTACGGGATAACACTTTTAGAAATCACCTATGTAAGTGTGAAGTGTAAGCCGCTTTAAGGAGAATCCGGTAAGGCCAGTTCTCTACGCACTTATAAACCAAGATGTGTTCATGGCTGAAATGAACAAAACAATGAGAACCAAAATCAGTTCAAGGTTTGATTGTGTGACTTATGTTGTCTAGGTATACACCAAAGCTCGACGGTTCAAAGATATCAAATCTACCGATTGACCGAGTATATCCGATATATGTTCACTATGGAAAGTTCAAAGGGAAACCTACTTATCCAGATGCAATCAATCCTTACTTACGAATCACACAGTTTTTCATGCATATGTTTTAACAATAGCCATTCCCTATTCATGTGGGGGATTGTTGGGGTTTGAAGGTGTGAATAGGAAATGAAGAGTTGTGACTCTCCTGAAGGGTTGTGACTTTACTGAAGGGTTGTGACCTTTACAAAATGTTGTGTCTTTTCTAAAGGGTTGTGACCGTTTTAAAGGTTGTCCCTTTTCCAAAGGGTTGTGACCTTTCACAAAAGGTTGTCCCTTTTCCAAAGAGTTGTGACCTTTCCGATAAGGCACAATTAACACCTTTTCATACTACCCTTTGTTGGCTATAAATAGAGAGATTTTCTCTCATTTTTAAGAATGAATTTTTTTCTTTATTTTGCATATATTTTCTTACAAAACAAAATAGAGTCTATGTGTGATTCGTTGCTGTCTTTTTGAGTTCGTTGAAATTATCGAAGTTCGAGGTACCGCTACTTCTTTAATGGTTAAATCCGTTTTATCTTGGGAGGAATTAATTTACAGCATCGGGTACTTGAGGGGATTAAATTTCTTAAGGACACACAGTGGGTTCTGTGGACTCGGATAGTTCTTTTTTTTTCTTTTCATCTTTTATTATTTCTTATTTGCTAATCAGAATACAGGAGGAAACACTATATTGTAATAATATTATAGTTTGCCTTGTAGGAGAAATTACTGGTGTTACCTATGCAAAATAGTAGTCTCCTCTTGTTATACTTTTGAATTGTTTTTGTATACATATCAAATTATTTTGGTATTATAATTTGTAATTATAATTTCTAGATTAATGATTTCATTTAAAAGATGAAATAAAATAATCTATAATTGAATGAATATTTGAAGATTAAGCCTAAAAAATTTATCTTACATTTAATTAAAAATATAAATTTATTCTTAAATTCAAATAAATTTTTATACTCCCTCTATACAACAATAGTTGTCCACTATTGACTTGGCACACTCTTTAAGAAACAATAAATAATAGGAGTAACATTACTATTTTATCCTTTGACTTTATTAAATTTAATACTTTGAGAAATGTGTTTGATGATAAGTAGTATTTAACACCACGGGTAAAATAGTCAGAAAAAGTAAACTATCTCTTGATTTTTTAAAGTGGACAAGTATTGTTGGACAACTATTTTTAGTATAGTGAACAACTATTGTTGGACGGAGGGAATATTATATTTAATCATTAACAACACAAACTTGTCCTTAATCCCCTTGTTTACACCATAGTTAGCTAATAATGATCTAAAGATGTTAGTATATCATTATATATAGGTTTAGTATAAGAAAATTCAAATAATGCACAACACGTGGCAATTATTCAACTACCCTAAAAGCCTTAAAATAGTCAAAAGTAACTTGACTTTTCTCTAGTCCAATGAACCTGCTTTTCACTTTTATTAATTACCCTCCACCCTTTATTGCATTTTTCACTCTCAGTAACTTTCTCCTAATTTAGCAAAATTGACCACTCTATTTCTAGCCCCACTTTCATCACTTTACTGAAAGTGGTTAAGTACCTAACTATGCTTAAAACTTAAAAGTGCTTCTAATCTTTAATACTCCATCTATTCAACAATAGTTGTCCATTATATTAAAAATAAATGTCCAACAATGTTTGTCCAATTTAAAAAATCAAGAGATAATTTACCTTTTGTGTCTATATTAACCTTGCTATTAAATACTATTTATTATCTATTACATTTCTCAAATCATTAAATTTAATAAAGTCAAAGGATGATATAATAATATTACCGCTATTATTTATCGTTTCTTAAGGGGTGTGTCAAGTCAATAGTGGACAACTATTGTTGGACAGAGGGAGTAGTACTCTGTTTGTTCATTTTACTTGTCTATTATTTCATAAATAATTTTTTTTTATTTATCATTTTTAATTAAAAAATAAATATTTTATTTTTAACATTAATCATTTATTTCTCAAGATCTAATATTAAACATCAATTAATAAATATGGTATGATAAAATAATCATGTCAATTATTATTTTATTAATGAGTATGTCAAAGACAACTTTCTTTCCATATACCCATTGGATTTTCTTATTGGTTTAATCTTTATTAGTTTCTATGCTCCAAGTTTAATACTAGAAGAGCTAGTTGAATCATGAAAATTTATTATCAGATGAAATATTCTTAAGGACAATACCATTAACACACCTGGAATTATGAAAATTTTCTATTTTCTAAAAGTGTTCGTAATAAAGTACTTTTCATAAATTTTTCAATATCTTCTACCCTTTTATAAGGGATAAATCATCTTATTCTCTTTATCTTAACTAACTAATAAAGTATAAGATATGATTGATTTTGTAAAGTAAATAACAATCTAGATACGTCGCTTTCATTATTTCTATAACGTTTCAAAATAAATAATAAACACAATTTTATTAATAATTATTAACTTACATATATATAAATTTATTTAAATAATTATATTAATTTAATATATTTAAAAATTTATCAAATAAGATAATACGAAATGGTCTTAGCCAAATATCATGGTATGAAATAGGACACGAAAACACTTTGCAAAAAAATATTATTATTTCTTAAAATGTCCACATGTTTCTGAAAAGTTAAAAGAGTGAAAACACTAGTAACATTCAAGACTTTGCACACTGAAATTTCCCCTTTCTCTCTCTAGTTTCCGCGCCGCCGACCACCATAATTCCCCCATTTTCACCTTTTTCCGATCTGGAGTTTTGACCTATTTCTGAAATTGCTGTTATTGGTGTAATACAAGTGAAGATTTGAGCATTGTAGGCTCTTCAGGACTTCTGAATCTTACTCGGAAACTCACTAATTTGGGTGGAGTCTTTCCATTTTAGCAAACCCCATTTGCATTAATTTGGAGTTTTTAAAATCATTTTCTCGCCGGTGATTGATTTCTTGCCAATTTTGGTATCTGGGTTTTGCTCATCTACTTAGGTTTGAGCTGGTTCTGTGATATGGGTTTTGTTAGTTAGCTAGTCTGAGCTTGTGTTCAGAAGAATCGGAACGTTGGGTGCAGAAAAAGAAGAAGAAGAAGCAATATTGAATGGTAGATTCGCAAAAAGAAGCGAGTGGAAAGTTTCTTAAGTAGAAATGCTCTAGATTTTTACATTTTAGGCACTATATAAACCCTAGAAGAATTCTATTTCAACCGCCATGAATGATTGTGCAGGCTCTGGTGAAGTGAGTGTATCGGTTTCTGGTGATCAGGCAGCTTCTTGTAAAGAAGCTGCAAAGAAAAAGCGGAATCTCCCTGGAATGCCAGGTATATTAATTTTAATAATTAGTTAGGGTTTAGTTATTTAAATCCATTTAGTTCCATTTGGACCTGTTTGTTTAAGAACCCAGATTTCTATTTCAGCAAAAAATTGATTTTTGGGACTTTTCTATTATCCTTTGATTAGATCCTAATGCGGAAGTTATCGCGTTGTCACCGAAAACTCTATTGGCAACGAACCGATTTGTATGTGAAATTTGCAACAAAGGGTTTCAGAGAGACCAGAATTTGCAGCTTCATAGAAGGGGGCACAATCTGCCTTGGAAGCTAAGGCAGAGATCAACCAATGAGGTGAGGAAGAGAGTGTATGTTTGCCCCGAACCTACGTGTGTTCACCATGATCCTTCACGGGCATTGGGCGATTTGACTGGGATCAAGAAGCATTTCTGTAGGAAACATGGTGAGAAGAAGTGGAAATGTGATAAGTGTTCAAAAAAATATGCAGTTCAGTCTGATTTGAAGGCTCATTTGAAGATTTGTGGAACTAAAGAGTATAAATGTGATTGTGGGACTATGTTTTCAAGGTCCATTCTTGATGCCCTTTTAATTGCTTATCTCTCTTTATTGTAAAGCTTATATCTTTGTTAATAATATATAGGAGGGATAGCTTTATCACACACAGGGCATTTTGTGATGTTTTAGCAAAAGACAGTGAGAAAGCACAGAATGCAGTTACAACTCCTATTGCTGATGAGGACCGTAAGGTTCAAGTTGTTGTTTCATCAACACCACCAACACCTCCTACGCCCCCACCAGCCTCGGAGCCGCCAGCTGTTCCTTCACCAGCTGCCCCGGAGCCTCTACCACCTCCTGTTTCTCCGTCAACTGCTGTAGTGTCTTCTGATTCTCCCATCCAGAATCCAGGTACATTTTGAAGTTCAATTTTACAAGTTTGAAAATCTGGATTGTAGTTTGGTTGATATGTGTGTTTGTTGAGAACAGACAAGGGACTTTGTTCTTTCTTTGTTTTGGAGTCTTGCTAATTTTGTCAGTCAATGATATTTTATCGAGGACTTTTGTCATCTATTGATCCTTCTTGTTGTCTGTATTCCTCATTTGACTATTTTAACAAAGTGTTTGTTTATCAATCTGGGCCATTATTTCAACTTCTAACTTGAAAAATAGGGTTTTGGAGTCTTTTTCAAGTTTTCACTCTCTAAAATTCAACTTGTTTTCATGTCCAAACTCCAACTTCAATTTTCATATACTCTTTTCCAACTTCAATTTTTTTTCTTTTTTGGAACATGGTAACTTCAACTTCAAATACTACTCTTTTTTTTCATATCTTGACCTACTCATGTTCAAACGCCTAAGTGATCCTTTATCTGAACAAAGTTCAAATTATAGAAACAGAAGTATGTAAATATAGGCATAAAGAGATCAAACAAAAAAATAGAAAAGTAACATTTCCTATCTGAATTTTTTTTGGGTAAAGTAAAGGAAACATAGCACGACTTAAAGAAGTCTAACGTGTGTCATCACAACAGGATATCATATCTTTGATTCTCTTTTTTTCTACTGATCTTTTATATCAAAAGCTTAACTTTCCCTGCTTGTTTATATGAGTTGCTTCTTTCTGTCATACTGTAATTGTTACAATTTGGCAGAGAGTCTATAGGCATAAAGAGATCAAACAAAAAAATAGAAAAGTAACATTTCCTATCTGAATTTTTTTTGGGTAAAGTAAAGGAAACATAGCACGACTTAAAGAAGTCTAACGTGTGTCATCACAACAGGATATCATATCTTTGATTCTCTTTTTTTCTACTGATCTTTTATATCAAAAGCTTAACTTTCCCTGCTTGTTTATATGAGTTGCTTCTTTCTGTCATACTGTAATTGTTACAATTTGGCAGAGAGTCCACACACGAATTCCAATGGAACTATTACTAAACAGGATATAGAAGAAACAACAGCAAAATCAAGGTTGTCTGGAATCTGCAGCAGTAGCTCATGCACCGGATGTACCAACAGCAACTGTTTTACAAGCTTGACTGGAATCTGCAGCAGCCGTTGGAGCTCAAGCAGTAATGGAAGTACCAGCAGCAGCAGTATCTTTCCAACCTTGACTGGAATATGTAGCAGCACTAGGATATCAAGCAGTAATGGAAGTACTGGCAGCATCAGCGTTTTTCCAAGCTTCTCTGGTATATGTAGCAATAGTAGGAGTTCAAGCAGTAATGGAATTACTCACAGCAGCAGCATATTTTCAAGTTCAACTGGAATCTGTAGCAGCAGCAGCATTTTTGCAAGTTCAACTGGAATCTATAGCAACAGCAGTAGCTCGAGCAGTAACAAAAGTACCAGCAGCAGCAGCATTTTTACAAGCTTGACTGGAATCTGTAGCAGCAGTAGTAACTCGAGCAGCAACAGAAATGCCAGCAACAGCACTTTTGCAAGCTTATTTGCTTCATCAACAACTTCAGGAAGTTTGCCGCCCCAAGCACCTCAATTTACTGATTGGTTTCAATCCGTGGCTCCTGCACCGCCACCTGATATAGAACCACCAACATCTATGGAGCCAATATCTCTCTGCCTTGCAATGAATCATGGTTCATCAGTCTTTGGACCAGCTGGGCAAGAGAGAATGCAGTATGCTGCAGCACCACAACCATCCATGTCTGCAACAGCATTACTGCAGAAGGCTGCTCAGATGGGTGCAACAGCAACAAACTCATCATTGTTGATGGGTCTTGGGATATTATCTTCTTCATCGTCTAGTGGGCAACACGAATGGAATAGCAGACAAATTGACACTGATGGTGCAACGTTTGCTGCAGGCCTTGGACTTGGATTGCCATGTGATGATGGTTCTGGTCTAAAGGAATTAATGCTGGGAACTCCCTCTGTTTTCGGTCCCAAACATCCGACTCTTGACCTCCTTGGATTGGGGATGGCAGCCGGTGGCGGCCCAACACCTGGATTATCTGCTCTAATAACATCCATGGGCGGTAATCTAGATGTAGCTGCGGCAGCAGGACCGTATGATAGTGTAGAATTTTGTGGGAAGGAGTTTGGAAGAAGTTCATGATACCAAATGTGAAGGATCATGAAATGTTAGTTGACAATTTGGCAAAGCCCTTTAGTGTAGGGAGAAAACGTCTTTGATATTGTAATATAGAAGAAACTCCTACTTTCTGTATAAACTTTTCTACTTTTTACTCTGAAGTAAGCAATTATATTTATTTAATTGAAGTGTAAAAAGTGATAGTTTGCGCAAGGTTTAAAATGTATTACTCCCTCCATTTGAAATATA
Organism: Solanum appendiculatum; assembly: GCA_018342035.1. Taxonomy (NCBI): domain Eukaryota; kingdom Viridiplantae; phylum Streptophyta; class Magnoliopsida; order Solanales; family Solanaceae; genus Solanum; species Solanum appendiculatum. Next base: position 59,681 of record JAGDQO010001382.1, on the reverse strand, counting down.
TTTGTTTATTTTTTTAAAATGTCTTTTACCTTGTATAATAATCTTTTAATTCTAACTTGGCACAACACATAAATATGTCTTTTAACTTAGTCTTAATTGACATCTATGTTTTTTAACTTTGGATGTGTACAAGTAGACACTTAAACTTGTATAAAGTTGAATAAATAGGTACATGTGTCAGAGAAACAAATTGAAAGAGGAGGAGTATTATATTAGGTGCCTAGAACTAGAAGAGTGCTTCATGGCATTAAGAATGCAAGGTAGGAAGAGATGAGAGTGAATGCCACCTATCTAGGCCCTAGGTTAAAATACTCTATAAAGTTATTGTTGGTGTGCTGAATCATTAAACACCAATAAATCCAGCCAACAGGCTTGAGCCTTGAAAAGTGACACAAGTGTTTGTTTTTTTTTTTTGAGAAGTTGAGGCAATTATAGATGAAGGAGGGTATTTGGGGGCGGGGTAAGGAAAAAATCTCTCACAATTGGTAAAAGTGGCAATGATTTAAACCCGGACCCAAAAATTTGAGAACTTGGTGAATCGTGGAACTGAAAATGCAAGGAATTGAGACCTTCGATTTATTCTTTTTTTAGTGGACCTATTTGGCACGGGGCTAAAAATGTTAAAGAATCAAATAGTCGGTTGAGTGAATTCCGAATATGAATGACTAAAGAAAGAAAAAGAAAGTAGCCGTTTATTAGTGATAGGACATAAGATAGAAAGGATGAAGAGAATTTGGTTTCTGGGCCAATTTTAAGCTTTGACATTAAAAAAGGATAGGATCTGATGCAATGTTTCTATATTATTTCTCAAATTTCATTTGAATTAATATGTTAATTTTCTTCTAAGTTATGCCGTATTCTTGTCGTTTATATTCTTGTTTTGTAGCAATCACGTGGCTTAATAAAGTTGGGATTCTTTTTTTGCATTCAAATGTTAAATTAATCATCCTCCTTCACCTCTGGCATATTTTGTTGAAACTATTTATTCGGTTTTATCTAGGGTCTTGAAGCAACAACAAAATTATCTCTGTTTAATCTATTTACATTACACTTCTTGGGATGCGGTCCATCACCTGACTTTTTTATTTATATTTGCTTAGTGGGCTGCCTAATACCAATCACAACTGTTGATCTACGTATTATTATCTAATTAAACTATGGAAAAACAGATTCATTATTTCGATGGGGATCAAGGTTATCTTTAGTCAATATACGTCACATTTTTAGGAGAAAAATCCCAACATTAACTTCAGCCAATTGGGTTCGCAGTTAAATAACTGTATTGTAATGGATTTTAATTGTATTTATGTTGGAGCGTATGACAATCTCATCTAAAAACTTCAAGTCACAATACACTTTTAATTACTTAATTATGTTTTCAACACGATTCAGCACGTGCGAACCGACTTAGCTTCTTTTTCATTCTTTAACAATGTATAACATCCATAGTTAACCAAGCCATGTTGGAGAGTGTTGTAAGGATTGGTGATGCTTTGGGTTTCTAGAGTTGTACCTAGACATTATGTTATTTGAGCTTCAACCCGGTCAACAAAGTTTCATTATTGACAGTTTAATCCTTTTAAAAACAATCAAAATTGGCTACTTATTTTTTAAAAAAAAGAGGTAATCTTCCCCCTCAAAATATTGGTAGATATTTCTATCAAACTCCATCACAATGGTGTTTAATTGAGAAAAGTAAAAGACAAGAATCCCTAAATCCCGCAAAAAAGACTCACTCCGAGGGAGCTTCAAGGGTGGTGCTGTGAGGGACAAGAGTCAATCCCTCTATTTCCATCTTGAAGGGCTCGGAAAATAGAACATGCTCAAAGATCTTGCTTATAGGATACTTTTCTAGTGAAGGAGAGAGTTTGACAAGCTAAGAAAGTTTCGTTGAAAGCAGGAACTCAAGACTATGACGACAATATCAACATGGTTTCCAGTCATTCCTTATCTTCCCGGAAAAAAAATCTATAAAGTCCTCGGTAGGATTGGCACCACCGACCAATAAGGAGATATTTTGGGCCTATCGGATGCAAAAAAAATTCCCAACTTTTGAAAACAAATGTTGCTAGTGATATTCTTTAAGGTGGGTAAGCAGGGGGTGGGGGTAGGGGGTTCCCTCTGGCTAGACTAACTAGCACATGTGCACATTTGCACAATTGGGGACATGCATACCAGGAACATAACAAACAACTAAGCAAGATAGAATACAATCCAAGTCACCAGAAAACTTAAAAGTCTAAGATCAAGTTATTTAGCTACTTTTACAATGTTGTCATAGATTCAGATTCAACCCTGGGTTAAAAATCCATGAATTAATGTTACAAATTTCACTCAAAAGGGTTAAAAAGGGCATAAATTAGTAGAAAAACAGAGATTTCTACTTCTAATGCACGGTAAAAGCTATAAATTTCTCACGGGCAGTAAGAGATATGTGAGCATTTTAACCAAAATAAGCTACTCTGACATGGCTTGTCTTCAACTCTTAGCTTCCTCAACATTGGACTGAAGACGCTTGGCGTTGGCATTACTCTCTAGCTTGGACACAGCCTCTGGCCCATACAACCTCGTCAACTCATCCTGTTTCAGAATCAGGTCCCAGTAAGAATCAGTATTTCCATCTTTCTCGTATTTGCTTAGACGGATTAAAAGGATAACATAAAGAGAAAAAGAAACAACAGCAAAATACATTGATCAACAATTCCGTGCGAGTACGAGATAAAAAACTACCAGCCCAGGGTAAAAAGGGGAAAGGATGGATACTTGAGAATTTACTTAGAAGTGAGGGCAAATGAGATAAGCATACATGAATATAGACGGGAGAAGGGAAAAGATGCTCAAGTAGTTTTTACCCTTATTGAATTATTCTCTGAGGTAAGTTTCTCACATTCCTCAGAGACCTTTCGCAACTCCTCTTTGAGTCCATGATTCTCATTGCTCAATGTCTCTACCTTAAGTTGTAGCTCTTCACACTCAGCCTGCAGAAGATTATCATAAAACAACACGACTATCAAAAAACTTCACATTCCAGGTAATCTCGAGATGGACGTATCAATGTTGTCTGTTCACAGTATTTTATCAGACCAATTTTTAATCAGATTTACAGTTCAGATCCCACTCTCTCTCTCTCTCTCCTGGCCAGGTCGATTGTACATGAGAGAGAAAGATCAGACTTCCAATGGCTTAAAATTTAGTCAACCGATAAGGCGAGTCATCCCCCTCGTTGATTCTATGAAGAACCTTACTTGAGTTCTCAGTTTAGTACACAAATCTGTTGGACAAACTAAAGTCCACAACGACAATGATCAGCTGTTCTTTCCAAAAAATGTTCACACAAAAAAAAAAAAGTCCTTCATTTTGAGTGCACCTTCCCTCCCTATATGATTGAATCCGGGTGAGATTGGCATGAAGAAAATAGTATCCAACTCTCACACTTGGGAGAACTGTTTTTCGCCTTTTAGCTAGATGGCTATTACTCCCAGTTTTTCAATTCCAATCACATATTCGCTGCAATTAAGCCCACCAAAAACTAATGATTCGGGGTGCTCATGGTATTTGACACAATATTTATTTATTTTGATTTGGAAGTTGGGTAAGAATACTTAAACTCAACTTCTAAATACTCTATTTCAACTTCAACTTCAAATACTCTTTTATTTCAACTTCAGCCATCAAATATTGTCCAAATGACTACTTAGTTAGGCTGGGTGATTTATATGGAACTTGAGGCCAAGAGCACTTACAAGAGCTAAGAAGCAGAAACTCGAGATCTGCTACCACAAATTGATGCAGCACAGTGACATTCATATATTATATATATATATGCTATTACTATCATTCATTGGTGTTACCAACTTCTTCTCCTTTGTTTCTTTTTCCTTTTGGGAACTTCTAATTTCTAGACTCTTGTACTTGAACTTGATTATCATAAAAGAAACAAAATATGCTATTTTTTCCCAGTCAATAATTTGGAAAACAATAGAAAGAGACAGATATACATACATAAATGACCCCTTTAATTTGTAAAAAATGTATTCATTTATACGTCTCAATTGACCACCGGAAGTCTATGTAAACTGTGTCTATCAGACACGACTAGCTGACATGGCAGGTTGCGTTTCTCCCACCCGAATTTGAGAAAATATGGAGTTTACTTCCAGACATTTTTGATAACTACTTTTTTTTCAGCCATTATTTCAAGTTTTCTTTTACCCCATATCAAACTCAATTCCATGCGTCTTCTTTTGCTTCTCCTCGCAAACCTATACTAGATTCAAACCTAAATCTACACTCACCAAAGCACTGTTCTTCCCCACTTCCTCTTCATTTACATCACCAGAATACTTCACTGGCCTGCACCACTCAACGTCCATCTTTCCGTTCCAGTTAAAGCCTTCATCGTGGAGGATAACATGTTTCCTTCATATGGAAGGGGAAAGAACTCTACTGATCCTAAGGTCTAAGTACATTCCTAGAATAGAGATTCCTCTTGTTAAATGGTATAGAGACCCAAAACAGCTCTTACTCCAAATAGAAATGCTTTCCCACAAAATGGATTTGCGTTTATGGGTGGGTTTCCGGTGTTTTCACCCATGACTACTGCAAGGTTTGGGAATTTCACGTTATCCACGTCATTTGGTATCTTATCCCATCATTGTTCAACATTCAAGTTAATGGATTTCTGATGCCACTATTATTGGAGCTACTGCTGGTTTTTCTCACGAGTCGCTCACACACTCCATGATGGTCATGCTCAACCACAGTGTAGAGGTCAGCAGCAATAGGCGAGTTTCTCCCTCAAATTGCTATATTTAGTTATATGCATTTGTGTCATCTTTTCTTCAATTCGGGACTAAGTTTGGCGAGTTTAAGGGGTTGTCTTTGTACTCAACCTATGTGTGTGTGTGCGATATACAGTGTAGGTATATATAAGTTAAAACTCTCAATATTTTGAACAACCAAAATTGAATACCGTTTCCAAATAGCAAACTTTAGTTTAAATAATTAAAACATCAACATTAAATTTCACACCGAAAATTAAATGAGTTGAACCTCGCTTTCCAACCCACCATCTTTTGTTTTTTGGAGGGAGTACTAAAAGTAACAAAAGGAACTCTGGGCTACATCTGAAAAGAGAGACCGTCTCTGGATTAAGTGAGTCCACACTTACTACTTAAAACTTGATCCAGTTGCTACATGTAGCATCCCAAGTTCTGCTACTTAAATCACACATGGAAACCTTGATCATAGTACTTTAGATGCTCTATAACTAAGAACTTATGGCAAAGGTTACTGCCTTGGTTCGATATACAAAGGGATATTGGGGAGTGGCAAGATGAGTTGCTATGGACTTCTAGATGGGCAAGTAAAAAGTCTGGGAGAAGAGCAATTATTACCTGTGTATTTGCTACTAGTTTCTGGGAACGTGCATTGCACGTTTATCCAAAATATTTAATATAAATTTTGTATTGAAACTGATAAGTTTTAAATGGTACATATATATGTTATTTGACTTTCTCTGTACTATAAAATAAAAATCAAAACATACAAAAAAGTAACAACTCGTAAGTTTAGGCTAATAAATCATGCAAACTATGTTATTTTAGAGACATATATAATACTTTAATTTGAAGATAAATACATATTCAAACATATATAAATATATGCATACAATAAAATATATACCTTGGAAAATTAACTATTATGCACGAAAAATAAAAACTAATTCTGATGCATATAATGAATAACAGCATAACCAACCCAAATGCACAACAATCATAAGAAACTTGCTTCGACTCAAATACATGAACATTCAAAAAAAAAAAGGGCGATGATTTGTATAGTAATTATTGCAGAGCATAAAAAGGAAAATACAACATCACATATGATCAAAGTCTTTCTCATATGCAGGTATTTCGATTCATATATCAAGGACAAATATGATGGAAACTTGCAATAGTAATGCTACCATTTAAAATATTTGATCTGACCAATTTCTAATGCCGTTTCTAATGCCAAGCTTAGTAAAATCTGGATAACCACTGAACTTCTTCCTCACACAGAATAATACATATTTTGGCAGAACCAGATGTTGATAAGCAGCTATATCAACCCGTGGTTTTTAAGAGAAAAAATAATATGGGTAAGGGATAATGAAATGATCTAAATTTGTGCAGGTTATAAAGTGATAGAAAGAATATCAAAAGGCTATAGGGGTAGAAGATAAATGAGCAAAACTTAAAGATAATAGAAGAAAAGGCATACATTGAACTTGTTATAAAAAAATCTTTACAATTAATCACATTCATGGGAGTCATTATTTACATTTATTAGGATGCCAATTTTTAATAGTGAATTAAAGGGTAGAAGAAAAGGCGTTGAACTTGTTATAGAAAATTCTTTACAATTGATCACATTCATGGGAGTTATTATTTACATTTATTAGGATGCCAATTTTTAATGGTGAATGAAAGGGTACTGTTACATCTGCCTTCTTCTAACTGATCTTTTTTTTTGTTAGAATGTGCATTTACATTTTTGTACAAAATATATTTGAAGTAATATCAAGTTGAAGGATATTATAGTAACTCAGCTTTATGAGGTTATTTTCGTAATCCAACTTTTAACTTGAGAGTTTCCCATATATATATATATATATATATATATATATATATGATATGATGATGTGTGTTACCTATAGCAATTGTAAATATCGAATCAAGTCTTGCCTCTTTAGATCAGTCCATCCGTAGTGGAGGAAATCAGGTAAAGTTTTCCTAAATATGACCTTCCCCTACCATAAAGAGAGTTTCTTGTTCTAACAAGGATGATGAGCGACAATGACATGAATTCAATATTAATAAAGAAAAAAGGTAAGCCCGCCGCTGAAATGGGATTCAATTCCAGAAGGACATGTTCCAAGCAGAGAGGGTATGCAGAGAAATAGCAGTCCACATTCATATTCAGGGAGAGAGTTCAAGAGGTGGCACACTCCATTGCTCACACATAATGCCATGCCTTGAGGCCAGTTTATGCAAAACTGCTGGAGTTACTGCTAGGTTTTGTCAACCTCCCGAAGTTACACTTTAGACAGTTTCCATTACCGGTTTTTTTGTGTTTTGTTTAAGTACTGATAGCTGCTTTAGAAAGTGTAAAGAGTCTCTTTTCTAGTTTTAAAGCCATGACAGTCTGTTTTTATTTTCTGAAAATAGGTAGTCATCACCTATTTGTCTTTGTAATGTTTCACTTTTGATATTAATAAACTGTTTATTTACCCAAAAAAAATCTCAAACTCAATTGGAAATTTTAAACCATCATCCAACCAACTTCGATAAGCAAAGTAAAAGCAGTTGCCTCATACCTTACATAAAGACATATTTAAGACTCTTAATGTAATTATCAATTTGTTGAAAATTATTGTATATGTGTAATTTCATTGGTAACATTATTTTGGATCATCTTTCAGAAGTTGTACAGTTGCTCCTTTGGTGAGCTGTAAGTCTCGAGTTCAAAGAAGAAATTGCAGACATGCAAAGAGAAGGCTACATATATATGGTATACACCAACTCCCTCCAGCTAAATTGGCAGTAGCTGGGGAGAACTTCATGCGCGAGGTTACGGTAAGTTAAAAAAACAAGGATGCTACAATTTTATAAAGCATGTTGTAGTGCTCTATGATTGTGTATAACAGGGTGATCTTCTAAGGTTTAACTTAGATGCACAACCATCAATTATTTTTTCTATAAGTTAGACCCATCGGTTTCTTTAAGAATTGCCCTTTTGACTTGTGATAGCATTGGATATTGGTGCCTCTACTTTCATTAGTTCAATTTTCTAAAGGAAATAAAGCCTTCTTGTAAAGACGCAAAGCCCAGTGTTGGACCCAAAAAAGAATCTTTATGGTTCCTAATACAGAGATATCATGTACTCTGACTGTTGAAGAGAGGGAAGAGAAACAGTATCTGTAAGAAGTAACTCATACCTGCTTGCGCAATCTTGACCTCCTAGCTGATTCTCGATTAGACTGCTTTCTCTTTTGCCGTTTAAGTTCACGTTCATCCTATTAAGAAGGGTTGTAAAGTACTTATCAACAAAAAGAAATACAGTGATGATAATTATAAGGGTACAATCCCATTATTGACAGTATACATATTGAGAAACAAATAACAATAACAACAACAATAACTATCACTTTTTAAAATGCCTTCAGATTCCCACAAAGTTTACATTAGATATATCAAACAGCTTTGAATCTCAATCTAGCATAACGTAAAGACACAAAGATATAGAGCTTCCAAAATATGGAACCATACTAAAGAATTATTGATATAAGGAGTTTGAAACCAGGTTCAGTTTTTGCGACCAAATTTCAAGCCTTATTCAGGTTTAAATTTTTTAAATTTAATTTAAGAGCATATATTTAGGCAAATTTGGTCCTACAAACAGGAAATTTTTTCACATAAAGAATAAACTGATTGTTTCATTGTAAGTTCTCCGGCAGGATACTAGTGTATTTTTCGCTAGTATAACTGCTGAAAGCACTTATGATCAGTTAACTAGCCATCAATTATTCAAGGTTTGGATCTTTCTCAATCCGAGTTGCAATATCGTCGTTCCCTGAACCATCATTTTTGTTAAATAGTCTCATTGGTTACATGTAAGATGCCTATAAATAGGTTTGTCTTGACTTGCCTTATTATCAACACATCTCACATTTTCTCACAATTTAATATTTTGTTCAGTGAACATGAATTCTGAATGTCAAGATACACCAGAAAGAGCGAGTCTTATTGAACACAATCTTCAAATATCCCTAATGACCATCTGGAACGAATAAGAGTAAGTACATTTTGTGATTTTTACCCCACAGGCGGTTAGAGGAATAAATTTTATAAGAAAATGGCAGCATCTCCAGAACACACAAAGTAGCATGATCAACTTTGCATTCATTTGTTTCAGAAAATTGAATAAATGACAGAAAACAAAAGTACCTGAATCCACTCACGTCCCATCCCAGGAGCTGGCGAGACACCAGATTGATTTGATCGCATTTTGATCATTCCGGGACCGCCAGATGGTGCATTCCACAAATCCATCCCAATATTCAGATTAGTTGCGGGCATAGCGACTGGATTCCCTGTTGCAGGATTGGTCTGAGCATTGGCTCCTAATTGAAAAATACAGACCAATTAAATAAAACGAATAAGGCATAATCAAGAAGCAGACAAGTGAAACAAGTTACCATTAGCAAGCATTAGATCAAAGCTTCTATTCTTGTCTGCAGAAAATTCCTATAATAATAAAACAAGAAAAGTCAGTCTTAGCTAGCAATTGATAGGGAACCGACACAACAGCAATATATTTAAGTAAGCTATGACATTCTTGAGTTAATCAGAAAGCATACATGGTTATCATTTTCATCATTTTCATCTGATGAACCTTCACTTCCACTTTCAGCACTATTCAAGAGAATATAGTAAGTCAGATGCACAAAAGACCACATCCAAAAAAGATCAATTTGATCGAAAGTGAGATTAAAATAAGAGTCTAGAGACAAAGTTTAACACCAAATCCACATCAAAATACCTTCTTGTGGCACCACCATCATTTCCAGAACCTGAAGCCGCTTTCCCACTTTCTCCTGCCTTGCCACCTGAACATCCCTTCAATTTTTTGCTTGTATTCTGGTCCTTACCATCTGGTGCCTTACTATCTGATTCTGGATTTGCCTGCAGTGTATTTGGAGTCTACCGAAAGGACATGAGTAAATTAATAAAATAGAGGTTTTTAAAGAAATTTGTTTACAGAAAAGCTATACGGAGGCGACTCCCTTTGATTAGCCTTCACATTGATAGTAACTAAGTACCAAAAGGATTAATTACCATGGGCATATTAGGATGAGCATAAACTCCAGCAGGAGGATATAAAGCAGGATATGGGACTGGGGCTCCATAAGGAGGCATAAGCGGATGCTGAAATATCACGCAATAAAGAGTAAGTACATTAAAAATGTTCTGAGCTTTATACTTCATACAGTAAAAAACCATAAGAAAGACTATGTAAATTAGTGAATGCAAAACTAATCACCTGGCCTCCCCACATGTATGGGTGGGGAGTGGGAGAAGCAACAGTTGAGGGAAAGAAGGGAGGTGTAGCTCCAGCACCATAATAAGCCTAAACAGGAAAGTTAGTGCTTAAGAATTAAAACATTCATCATCTTATATTACGAAGAATGTTGATATGTAGAACCTGACAATGATTAATCACAATAAAATTCATTACCAACCTGCATAGAAGACCAATCAGGATAAGAAGGTGTAGCTTGTGCCTCCTGAAAGTCAAATAAATGGAGAACTAGTGAATAGCGAGCCATTTAAAAGAGAGTAACACTAAAACTTATATAAGCACTTATTGCGTGTAGATGTATGGAAGAAAAATAAAAAAGGAAAATGACCTGAGTTGAAGTAACTTTCGAAGGCTTTGCAGGGGTGCTCTCTTCCCCAGCCCCCATTAGGTGTTGATTCAATAGTCAAGTGTCAACGTTTATTTGATTACTTCAGAAGATCAAGTACTCATTTAAAAGCTAGATGTACCTGAAGTAGGAGAAATTACAGGAATAGAAGTTAGAAATCTTCCATTTCATTCGTATATATTACCCCAGTCAGTCATATGAAATAACTATACAGTTTTAAGACTACATGACAATTGTTATGACATGAGTGGAAAAGTTGCAACGAGAACTTTTTCTTGCCACCTACGAAAGAGGCTGGTCATATATTCCACTCTGTTGTCTATACCAAAGAAGATAAACCACAAAAAGGTAAAATAACACCTTCAAGGAGAGTGCAAAAGGACAAAACTAGATGTATATAAATCAAGGAGACAATTGTAGTCTATCAACACAGACTTACTAACCGCAGCAAAAACAAAAAGCTGATCCTGCACGTAACATAGACTGGCAAACACATTTTCTAAATTTATTTTCTTGATGTGAATACTTTGTTTTATCAATTGAATTGTCTTCCTTGTTTATCTCAAAAAAAAATATAAAAAGACATATATGCAGCATCTCCAAGTATCCTCTACATCAAGAAACAAAAGTAGAAAGAACATTTCTGCTAACTGCTTCACTCAGCAACAAATCTCAGATTGAAATTTTGAACTTTCTCCCAATTATTTGTATAATAAAGAGCAACTCTAACCATAGTATTTTATTTCTTACATCCAAAGCTTCATCAACAATTTTCTTGTTCTTGCAAGTAAATATTGGATATTCAAATCAAGGCAATAGCAACATGTTTTCAACTAAGGGAGAATATAAGATTACTTGCCCCCCTGACCTTTTAAAGCATTAAGCAGCACACTGTCCACTTAAAATAGTAGAATACTTAACTTCTCTCATTTTCCAAAGATTGCCACTTTACGGCCCCTATCTACAGAACATTATACATTCTAGTTTAATTCAAGAATACATGCATAACTGAACATGAAAAGGTAAAATGGCAGGACAATATCAGTTTCCATACACGCGTTCGGTATGATAAAAGAAAAATGAAAGAATTTTCTGCTAAATTACATGATTCAATTTTGAAATAAGTTTAATAATAAAAAGTAGATAACGAGGGTTATTGTTACGTCTGAATCACAGACCGCAACATTAAAGGGGGAGAATAGAGTGCACACATGAAATTTTGAGCCGTCAATGCTTTTGTAATGGAGTCGCTGTCGACTACTGATAGCCAGCTCATTAGCGTTTTAAATTATTAATGCAACTTAAAAGAATATGAGACAATCTCATGATTAATATATCTTGTATACTCTCTTAGATTCTCTCTTTTTAACACACCCTTTTTTGCTTATTGAGTTACGGACAGATTATTTATACATACCAAGTATATTATTTAGCACAAATACAAGGTCTGGGCTAAAGTTACTGTGTTATGCCAAACCCGTAACCGTATCTGTAGATCCACCCTTGGCTCCATATGTCACCAAAATTTTCCAGTTTGGGACACTGAACTGATCCTAATGCCTGATAATTAAACTACGACACATATTTTTATTGGGTAAAAGAATAGCTTGTGCACGCGGCAGGACAAGGGGCGAACATGTGGCACATGTGATGTAAAAACGATGTTCACGAAGGCTTTTTAATGGAATGGTTGGTCTAGAGATGTGTTTGGTGAAGCTCAAACCTCGACTTGTTACTGAGACCATAAAATGATCATCATCGGAAAAAAAAAAAGGGAACACGTGTCCCAATGATGTAGCAAAAGGACAGATACACTAGATATGTTCGCACTTTATCCTGCCAGCAACAGAGGGATATTAGCTGGCAAAACTAACGGTATTTCCACGTGGAATACGGCCATTGGGCATAGTGCTTTAGGGCTCGAGCAGAGCTTTTGTATTGGTTGATGTATTACCTTTGTTACCTATAAAAAGTAGTTTTAGACATAATTATAAGGGGTTGGACACTGAACAAGACAAAAGCAATACATTGATTTTCTTGTGCTCCAAGCCTTTTTATTTTCCTAAGTCCAAGTTCTCAAGCATTATTGTACATAAATGTCTCCGGATCCAATATCAGGAACACTCTAACCTCACCAGGATCCAGTGCAAACTCATCTCATCGGGGCTCTATTGCTTCATACAACTCTATTTACTCTTCTTATAGCTTCCATTTAATTCTTTAGTAAACATATTTAACTGGTAATAACCAAACTTAACAAGTTAAATCAAGACCCGTGTCCTTGACCTCATTTCAAATTCAATTGTACCACTTTTCCGTGTAAACAATATTGTTGCTCAATGGGAAGCACTAATCATGTAAGGGGAAAAGCATGACTTGGTCATGATCCATCATATGACGTGTTAAATGCTTTACGATCCTTCTTAAATACTATTGCCAACTAAAGACACTCTTCCCCTATCAAAATAATTCCCAATCTAGTCCTTTCTTGACTACTCCCAAACCAAGATAGAAATTACCTCCCATGGCAAACCCGATTTGCGACAATTTGTGATTGAATAATTTCACTCATAGAAAATATTTATTCTCATCATTTGAGTTTCTTTTACTAAACAAACAAAAGAGTTTAACTTGTATATATACTGACTATTAATTAGGTTACCTAAATGATTACAATTGGTAAACATCATAAGTAACTTGAAATTCAAGACATGTTATGATAATGGAATGTTTACTCTCAACTAATTATCTGTTCTTCCTTAAAAGCACTATTATAATTGAATGTTCACTCTAAAATAATTACTCCCTCTCTGTCCTTCTCCCAATTTATGTGGCACTTTTCGCTTCCTCATAGCCAAACAATCTAAATTTGACCATAAATTACAAGTCACTATGATTGTCAATTTAAAACAATAAACTTGTTTTGAATTTAATCTGAAAGGTGCCACATAAATTGAGACGGAGAGAGTTAAAAGGAAGTTATGAAAAGTTCCCTTAAACCCTCCACCCCCAAACCCCAAATAGTTCAATTACACATGAATTGCAATTATTTTGCTAATAAAGAATCTCTAGGAGAATTGAGTCCTTTAGTCAAATTTATTCAACACTCTTGAAGCTTAAATTAGAACAGCAAAACAGAGAGAGACGACATGGACAAAATTCAAAGAAAAGGGCTAAAATTAAAGAGAACCCAATTGTGTAAATCTGAAAATAGTATAAACTATAATAATTCAGTAGTTGTGTGTGTTTTCGTGGGAAAACTGATATAGAAGAAATAAGGAAGCAAAAGAAAAGAGGAACCTGTGTGTGAGGTGGAACAACGTGAGTCCAACTCGGATAGACAGACAATTCTTTTATTTTTCTTTTGGTTTCTTCTTCTTTCTTTGGCTCTCCTTAAATCCAAGTAGCAAAAAAGGCAACTTTCCCTATCTTTTATCACCACAGATCTAACGGTTAGGACACTTTCACCATTAACTTCTCCAAAATACTGCAAATCATACATACATACAGTGATATAAGCTGCACTAGGCAAGCACAAACTCGACTCAAAAGGTATTGAGCGGATTGTCAAATCAATTGAGCCATTTCAAAGGACTTAGGTAAAAGTATGTAACTATGATAATTTTTAATGAGTTAATTGTTTACCCAATAAAAAAATTAAATAATTCACTCCCACACCAATAAACTATTAACCAACTGTTAATCCAATAAACTAATTTTATGATGACTTATTCATTACAGTTCAATTTTGAATAGTCTTATAATTTATATTTTAATGATGGACAAAAAAATATCCATGTGCCAATTACATCAATTTTAAAAGTATAATTTACACAAATCTCATAGTGTTAAGAGTTAATTACATTATTTCCCTACTCTTTTCTAAATTATAAAAATCTCTTAAAATTTATGGATTTCGAATACATTACTGGACTTCCAGATACATAGATAAGGGATGTATCTGAGAGGGGAAAGATGTATCATATAAGGGATAGGACATCCAGATATATCACTGAATACATCAGCAGACATCCGGATACATAGGTGAGAAATGTATCCGAGAGAGGGATCGAGATGTATCAGCGAGAGGAGAGTCATGTATTCGAGAGGGGATTTTTGAAAATTTTTTAAATGGTAGGGAATTTTAAAGATTATGGTAAAATAAGATGTGTATTTAGGTAATTTTTCTATTTTAAAATATATTTTTTGATCGGCCGGGCCCATAGTTGAGTTCTTAGAAGTTGACACGTGAGGTTGAAAGAGGAATCCAGCTGGCAAAAAGGAAGTGGATAGAAATGACAAGGCAATAATTTAACTAACAAGGTGGATAACTTAATTTAATTACCCCACCGCCCATCCAACTTTATACTCCCCAAAATTACCCTTATGGTCCTTCATGTTTTGAGTCGGGTATGATCTTAGTCCTTAAGCTTTTATTTTAATTAGTTATATCCTTAAGCTTTTAATTTCCATATTTATGTGCTTTATTTTTGTTTCGAGCTACTATTTAAGGGGGTCTTCGCTAAAGCGGGGGGACTTCATTGCAGTGAGAACTATGGCTATTTTCTTCCCTGAGGTAAGTTTTCTCCATTGATGCTTCAATCTAGTAATTCGATTTCATTAGAATCGGAGAGGGTGATCTTAATGGTGAATTATGAGTTTGAATTCTAGAACTTATGAATTTTTGTGGAAAAGCATGTGGATTGGTGTAATTAGCATGTATTTTATTCTAAATTGATTATTTATGCTTCTTAAGATGAAATTGATGTTTAAATTTTAATTTATGATAGTTGAAATCTAGAAATCTCATAAAATAATTTCTTGTTCTAAGAAAGTTATTGGGGTAGAAAATTCATGAATTAAACCATTGTGATCAAGAAAAATATATTGCACTGGATAATGAATTAGATATTGATAAATGGTAGAATTAAGTGGGCTTGAATGTCTAAGACTATTATTGAAGAGTAGGTGATTAAATATTCGTATATTTGTCGTCTTAGACATGGAACATTTCGAGTTTGTGAGTAAAAAGAAAATATCTCGCGAATTAACTTGTGTGATTTAAGTTCTTCGATTGAAGTAAATTATAGTTTACTTGAAGTTAGACTTTAATTAGTCCCTTGTATATGATGTAAGCCTAAAAAACATGTTGATTGGTCTTTAGACATATTTTGTAATTGTCATTTGTGAAAACGATTATACTTGAATAAATAAGTTGTGAATTGTTGAAACTGTCTTTTATGACTCATGATTTATGATGTTCATTTATGATTTATATTATGTTTGTTGTTTTGTCCTGATAGATAGTTGAGCAGAGAGTATATTGAGATAATCTGAGATGATAAGAATACGTATAACAAAATGATGATGAGTGACTCGAGTCCAATTTGAGCTTATAAATGAGCGATTATTTGTGTTGAATTGGATAACACATCAGTGTAGTACATAAACACCCATGATCCCCTGCTGGTCATGACTCGATAAACAAGATTAAAGACCCTTTAACATGTATATTCAAATAAGTGATTGTGTGAATAATTAAGTGAGTGATATATGAAACTAAAGAGGTGTAAATGCCATATAACTGTAAGATCAATGTGCATATACTTTCCATGATTTTATGTGATTTGCTTAAATTGTGCAAAGTTTTGTATTGTTCATTACATATATGGTTTAAACGTATTCTTATAAAGGTTGTTGACATTGATATGTTTGTGATGAGTGTATATATATAGATAGAGAGACACACACACACACACATAATTGATGTGACTTTTTGATTGTGGAACTGTTCTTGATTATGTGAAGTGTAACTTGATCCATTACTCGCGGTTATATATTTGTTATTAATCTTAGTTGGCCTATGATTCTTATCAATGCGTAGTGTTTGTACTAATGTTACTTCTACATTTTTTTGAGTGCCGACAATGATCCAAAAACTTTTACTCGCCCCCACATCTAGCATAGTTATAACTCTGATCTGAAGGTGAGCTACTTTCGTTCAAGCTGGCACATATTTTTTGAAGGAACAAACGCATGTCTTTTCCTTTCAGACATTAGACTATTTCATTGGTTGCTATTCTTAGACATTTGATAGCTAGAGTCCTAGTATGTTGACTTTTGAATGCTTCCAATTGAGAATTTTTATTAATCTTACCATTTAATAACTCATAATCAAATCCTATTAACTAAATGATGTAATAGTTTAGATTTTTGCATATTTTTATTATTATGTATTTTGTCTTAATGCTTTACTTGATGATTCGAGCATAGTCTCAGTATGCTTTAATTTTTAAGATTTGATTTCCCCATTGAACAACTAGTGTGGACGTCAAACATGAAGATTTGAATCGTGAGATCAATAAGTTTAATGAAAAAGTGAAAATAAAAAATTGAACGAGATGATCAGTTATTTTGCTTAAAGTTCTCCATTTATGAAAGTCTTGACAAAATAAAATTTTATTCTAAAAGTAAACAGTACAATATTTAAGAAAAGAGTTATAAAAGAAGAAGTAATTACTCAATTAATAATTTTTATAATAAGTGAAACATATATTTTTTTTTAAAAAAAAACTGAGTGATTCAACTTTTTTCATTAATAATTTCGTGCTATAAATTTTTGAACTCACTAAATACTCATTCATCTTTAAGAAATTTCTTAACTTGACAATCATCAGAAACAGATGTATTAATGGATGTATTATTATCATTCATGTTTTTTTGACAGTAAAAAATTTCATAACCTAAACCTATTTCAATAAATTGTAAAATTGATTATAACCATTTATTTATCATAATTTCAACAAAATTAGTTAGATTCTTTCTTATTTAATGTTTATTTTATTCCTGCAAATTTGAACTTAGTGTATATCTAGAATTTTGAACATGATAATCTTACAAAGAAAATGGTATAGAGAACATACCTAAAGAAAAAGAAATTATCACAGAGAGGAGCGAACTAATTTTTACTTCCTTGCCGTAATCTTGCGTTACTACGATCATCAGCGAAGAAAAAGTGCAGAGAATTATGAGATAATCCTAATAGGTGGAGGAAAAATCAATTTATAGAGGTCATGACCTAATCTGTTGCGACCATCGAGTAACTAGTCCAATAGATGAGATTTGTTCTTCATTGAATCTTAGTTATGGATCTTATACTAATTGGGTCACACATAAAATAATAAAAAGTGTGACATTCTTCCACTTGGCCCAATGGCCATATCACACTAATATTTAATGGCATATTCATTAGTTATGCATTAAAAAATTTCTTCTATAACGTCCATCACACATATCACAATATAACATATCACTAATGCGAGTTATGTCGGTTATACATAATTTTGAGCTACATAATCTCTTTCATATATTACAATATTTTAACCACAATTTTACTATGACATCCCAATGT
Source organism: Solanum appendiculatum (assembly GCA_018342035.1). Taxonomy (NCBI): domain Eukaryota; kingdom Viridiplantae; phylum Streptophyta; class Magnoliopsida; order Solanales; family Solanaceae; genus Solanum; species Solanum appendiculatum. The sequence continues at coordinate 41,799 of JAGDQO010001382.1, read as the reverse complement.
AGTTTTTTCTAGGGTACTTACAGAAATTCCACTAGCTTAGGAGCTAATTACTTAGATACACGCTAGTTTGTAATATTACGACCTTTATCAGATTTTGATGCGTCCAGATACATGTATCTTTGGATACATGGGGTCAAAATTAGATATTTTTTATTCTAGATACACTGTATCTAAGTTGATTCAAATGTATCTGGAATACATAGACAAATCTCGCTCGCCTCCCTCTCTTTTCTCTCGCTACCATCCTATCTCACTCGTGTATCTGGTATCCCAGATACATGTATCTGGTGTGATCTGCATGTATCTGAGAAACATAGACAAATCTTGCGAGGACAGTGTATCTGCTAGTTGTATCTAACTTGAAATTTGAAATAAGGTCAAGTTAAATGACACATTTATGTATTATGCCTAAATAAAAGTATCTAATAGTGTATAACATGTGATTATACACACTTTTGCACTATCATACAAAATTATACAGACACAAAAAATGAGTTTCATCTTCTAGAACTTTCCACTTCGAAAATTCATCCGAAATGAGTTAAATTTTCATCAAATAGCTTCAAATTTCTTAATAACTTTAAAATGATATCCTTAACGAACCTCAATCATTAATTTGCCAAAAAATTCAATAAATCACAGAATTCAATGAATTATTAATCTTTTAAAAAGCCTCAATATAATTTTTATTTTTCACGGGAACATAAGAATTATTTATGAGTACGGCAGGTCACAGTTTGATAAGAATTCATATACTTGACCTTTCACAAAAAGTGGTGATTTGCATGAATTCTTGATGAGGGTAATTGTGGTTAAATTGGATAACAATTTTAAATATGGATTAAAGCAAATAAATATTTTTTTCTCAAATATCGTACAGTTAAAATTTTTATTTTATAAGTCGCATTGGAGACTTTTAAACATGGATATTGAACCGGTATATCCGGTACCGGTTGAACCGGTAAGGAACCGGTCGGATAGGGTACCGGTACAAGTACCGAAACGGAACCCGGGTTTTTACCCGGTCGATCCGGATCCGGTTCCGATTCAAACGGTCAGTTTTGAAATTTATTTTTTTTAAGTTGTAACGGCTAATTAGCCGTTGGGCCTGTAGCATTGGGGTGGGGTTCAATAACGGCTGAAAATCAGCTCCCACCCCCAACAACACCCCCTACCCCTCTCTAACCCCTTAACACTATAAATATACCCTATTTTCTTTCATTTAACTCACAAATTCATAAACTTTTCCATTAACATCTTACAAAATCTCTCAATTCTCAATCTTTCATAATTTTTATTTTGTTCTATTGATTTGTTGAAAACTTAGAGTTCGGATTTCGGAGATTTTTTTGTAGTAAATTGCAAGCTTCAAATTGGCATCTCTCAATTCTGACTTTTTATTATACGTTTACTTTTACATAGACGTTCGATAAATTCGTTCCAACTTTAATTTCTTTATTTATTAAGTTACTTTATTTTTTTTGTTATATTTATCTTGCTTCTTTTTCTTAATATTTAATTATTTTAAACTTAAACATGAATTCGGAAAAAAATAGTGGTAAAAGACCAATGTCTGGAAAAAAAAATTCTCGGGGAGGAACTAGTAGTTCGACTTCTAAACATTTGCCACCTAAATCTAGAATTAATACTAATGATTATACTCATGTTGATGATACTTCTTTTAGTTCACGGCCAAATATTATTGAATTAAATTCTGAAACTGAAATAGATCATGAGACATTACATAGATATTTTACTAATTTTGAGGAAGAATTAGAGGAGAACTAGAAATAGAAGAGGAAGATGATGATGAGACGGAGACCCCTACCCTTACTAGTCCGGCTACCGATTTACCAGAACAAAATGATATCCCCCATTTACCTACGTTTTCAAAGGCCGTTGTACGTGTTAAAAGATCTTTAGTTTGAAATTTTTTGACACAAAATGAGAAAAAAACTAGTGCTGCTGCTTGCATGAAATGTAAAAGAGTCATGAATCTTTTGACAACGGGAACGCATGGGGAACAGGACGGCTAAGAACGCATTTGAGAAAGTGTAATAAAGAATTTGCTCGCCTAGATGATATCGAAAGGGCTAATAGAAAGGGAATATCCATAACTGAAAATTATGAAGCAGCCGGAGGTTCTAATATGGTTCAAAGTGTGTTAAATATGACTAACCCAACTGGCCCAAGCACACACCGCACTTATAGTAAAGAAAAAGATCGTAGAGAATTAGTTAAAATGGTTGTTGTTTGTGGTTTGCCTTTTTCATTTCCTTCACATCCTAGTTTTATTCATTATATTCGGGAATTGTATAACCCAAATTATGAAGGTATTCCAAGAAATACAATCAAAAGTGAAATTTTTAAATATCAAAAGAATATTGTCATTTTCTTCGTTGTTTATTTGTTTATTTTGATGGTAGATTATCTATTACTTCTGATATAGAATGTAGTCCTAATGGTAATGATTATTTTACTGTTGTTGTCCATTGGATTGACCATGATTGGAACATGCAAAAGCGAATATTAGGCTATAAATATGTTGAAGAAAATAAAACGAATTCTTATATATCCTCAAAAACAGGTAGTATTTTACAATTTTATGAAATATGTGATAAAATAATGAGTGTCACTTTAGATAATGCTTCTAATAATTTAAAAGCAGTTTATCTAAAATGTAGACTTTGTCCAATTGATAATGATGCTTTTCATATTAAGTGTGCTGCATATGTTTATAATTTGGTAGTGAAAGATGGTATTTCTCAATTCTGAATTTCTTGTGAAAAAATTAGAATTGCTTGTAATTGGATTTGTAAAGTTAAAATAAAAGCTAGAATTTCATAATTTAAAAATCATTGTAATGAATGTGGACTTGCATATAGAAAAGTTACAAAAGAAGTACGCACTAGATGTAATTCTTTATTTGAAATGCAAGTTGCTTATGTTTATCAAGAGCCGATACAATTAGTTTTTAATGCTCATAATGCGGACCCAAATTTAAGAATTGGCTACGAAGATTGGAAAAATACAAAAGAACTTATTGATTTTTTAAATGTTTTTTTATAAAGCAACAAATGCTATTTCCGATCAATATTATCCAACTATTTCTTTTATTTTAGTAAATATTTGAGCTATTTCATCTAAATTTGCAAAATATAAAGGAAAAGATAAGTTTAAAGAATCACTTGTTTTTATGATTGAAAAATTCAAAAAATATTTTTTTCCTATTCCTCAAATCTATTTGATTGCTACTTTATTCAACCCAAATTATAAATTAAAAGGTGTTGAAAGAATGGTTGAAAAATTTATGCAAATTTAGAAATTACAGTTGATGAAACTCCTAGTGTTGAAGATTGTAAAAAAAACATAATAACAAAAGGTAGAGATTTATATAATACATATAGAGCCATAGAAAAAAATGTTCCAATAGTAGTACCTCCATCTAGTAGGCCTAAAAGTGATGATTTAGATGAATTTATGGATGATTATCTTGGTCTTGAATCCTCTACTAATAATGATTTTGATGAATATATTAATCAGGCACGGGAAAAGATTATGAATGATCAAGAATCACCTCAACTATTAATATGGTGGAAGAATCGTTGAGAACAATTTCCGAACCTTATTAGGATTGTTCGAGATGTGCTAGCGATTTAAGCATCTTCGGTCGCTTCGGAGCAAGCCTTCAGCGCAGCAAGATTTATGATTGGAGATCATCAATACTCATTAGCAAAAGATAGTTTGGAATTATCAGTGTTGTTTAGAGATTAGGTCAACGCCGAAAGAAGAAATGGTGGACTACCACTATTAAGTAGCCAAATAGAAGATGAAATAGATGAAATATTTGATGATAATAGTGATGATGGCATGGAAGCAATGGAGAAAGAACGGCAAATACAAGTTCCAAATAATGTTTCTTGAAGTATGATACAAAATTTACGAAAAGATTTTCAAAAAAATTTCAATTATTAGTATAATATTCAATACCTAGTTCAAACAGAACCCTTCCTAGAAGGTGGCTGCATAGATTATGTACTCTTTCTAGTATTTGTATATGTACAATTTATTTATTTGAATAAATAGATGGCTAGTCGCCTTGATTTTCTTTTAAAATAGTCTCTTAAATTTTATGCAAGTCATTTTATAAATTTAATTTTCAACTATTTTAATATTAGCCTAATATAAGAATTTTAAAGTTTAAAATTGAATTTAAAGTTTAAAGTTTACTTTAAAGTTTAATGTTTAAAGTTTAAACTTTAAAGTTTCAAATTGAAGTTTTATAAATAGTTAAAGACTTAAAGTAAATCAAACTTTTTTGTAAATTGTAATATTATAAAAGTTATTATATATTAAGTTAATAAATATTTAACAATTTAATTAAATATTTTAATGAATATTAACTAATATAACTATAATATATATTTACTTAATAATATTATATAATAATATGAAGTAATAATTAATAAGTTAATTTTTTTTTAAAATTACCGAACCCGTTGACCCGGTTCCGATATCGGTCCAAACTGGTTCCAACCCGGCAGCTATAGAACCGGGCCGGAACTACGAAAAATTTCCTGTAAAACCGATTCCGGTAATTTCTCCAGTAAACGGGAACCAGTTCCGGTAAAATCGGTCATGTTCTGCCGGTTCGGTCCGATTGCCAGCCTTATTTTAAACATGGATAAACTACACTATATAGCTGACCACCATAATAAATATATATATATATATATATATATATATATATGGTATGATATACATAAAATATACATGGTCATAATGAGAATTCAGGCACTCGACTCCAACTTATGTAAAAATGAAGCCTAGCTTCTGTGTAAAATATTTTTGCAATATCAATTTTACATGTCATAGCAAGTTACTTTTTTTATTTCTAAAGTTATAAATTCAACTTATTATAAATAATTATAGGTATCTACATTCTATAGCCCTAGTGTCAATTCTCAAGCTTTATGCGATGGTAAAAGTTAGTTAGTTAGGTAAAGTTTTCTTTCCTCCACTTTTACGCAAGGTAATTATGTGTGGCATCGCTTACTATGTTAGTATGGGTCATACAAAGATAATCTTGTGAATCTCATTAATCAGAATTTCAATTTTTTCCCCATTAATTAGTAAGACGACAAAGTTAAATATCATTGCAACGTACATAGACACTTATATTACTCAAAAGCCAAAGTTATATATATTCCATATCTTGCTAGTTGCTAGCTAGTCATTTTACAAACAATAATACATGCACTCTAATAATACAAAGGAGAAAAAAAGATTAATGTACACACATAAATATTACTAGCTAGTGATTGGATCACATATGATATGGCATGTACAGGCTATTAGCCCATTCCAATCCTTCATGATCAGGCCCATAAAAAGCATTATCAAACCCAAACTCCCCAAGAAAAGAAGGATCCATGGCTGCTTCCATTGAGAGTGATGAAGTTGTTGGGCTATTGATCGAAACGCCGTCGGATCGCTCTATCAACAGCCGTTGTATCTCCTTCTCCGCTTCACACATCTGTTCCTTTAGCTTCAAAACCTGTACCAATAACTCGTCTCCCTTAGGATTTAACATATATACAATGACGTTCTAGTGTAAAAGATTGAAAATGTAAAGATGGGACACATAATTTAAGAAAATAACAAAGTTTTGAATACTGTAATCTTAAAGTAAAGATTGAATACTTAGTTTTAAAAAATTGCATCCACTAACTTTAATTTTTAAAAGATTAATTCTCATGACTATAAGTACGTTATTCGATTAGATTGGATGCAAAATGTGGCACGTCCAAGTGTGCAGAAAGAGCATATTGGCATGTGCAAGAGGGGATGTACTTGGCTAATCTTAAAGAATAGTGTACGAATGATTAAATTACTCGGATCCTAAAATAAATATCAAACACTGAGTAAGAAAAAAAATATAATTTTCATTTTTGAACTTTACAATTTATTTGAAATCCCTTTATTTCTAACATCTTTAAAGATTTTCAAGTAATATATTAAACTGTTTAATTTTAAATTTTGAAGTGATGTCCTTTTTTAATCAAATTAATCTTTTATATTCTACTTTCACCATCACTAATATAACATAATTCAAAATTAAATTAGTATTTTAAATTTTGCGTCCTATCCAATAATACTATATATTTAAAATAGAATAGATGGGCTATACTTTTAGGACCACATAAACGTTTCTTAATTTCTAAATCTTATTTATCCAACTAATCCCTTGTACTTGGTTATCACCAACAAATTTTGAAAAATCTTTTCGATTTTTTTAAAAATATATATAATTATCTTTTAGGTGACATGATATATTTTTTCTCTTTTTGTCTATAGTTATTAAACTCGAAATAGAAAGAGAGAGATATCGACGGACCTCATTTTCAAGACGACATTTGTCAACAATGTTAGTTTCATGTTCATTCTTCAACTTAGAGTATTCTTCCTCTAGCTTCTTGCTCTTCCATCGAGCCCTTCTGTTCTGGAACCACACAGCTACTTGCCTCGGGTCTAGTCCTAGCTCCGAGGCAAGCTTGTCTTTCCTCTCCAACTCCAATTTGTGTTCATGGCCAAAGCTTTGTTCTAGCAAATTCACTTGTTCGTCACTTAGTTTCCTCTTCCTCATCATCATCATCATCGCCCCGTTTGCATCATCTCCTTTGTTCTTCTTTCTTCTCCTCCTCGGTTTTCCCTCTCCTGTAATTTATATACGCTGACAGTATAAAAAATCTCTCCAACTACACATTAACTTGTTGTAGGAAATTAATTTATACGGTGACCAACGTTATTTTAGTGATCGTTTCACCTATAGTTAGTGATCAAAATTATTTAATATTGTCTAGAGTACAAAAATGAAACTCAAGTGACAATAGTTTTATGATCAATTAATTGTACTGACAATACTATCAGATCATCTAAATGATATATTTATATAACTATTTGTTACATAATGGAATTAATAACCTGAAAAATAAGACAGATTATCTAGAAGGATGAGTTAAAGTAACAGTGTAAAAATATTGTACACCTATATTGTGTATAAAGTTACTAACCTTGTTGAGTTAACTGTTGAGTGTAGATACCAGAATAGTACTTAGAAATGTGTAGCATTTGATCATCATTATTCATGTTGCTTTTTTGCTTTCTGGTGCAGAAATGAAGGTGGATAAATGTGAGAAAGAGTACAGCAGTGAGGACTTTTATTATTAGTTATTATAAAAGCTAGTTGTGGAGTGATGAAGAGAATAAGGTGTTTGTTGTCTAATTTGAAGACTTTGGAAGAGTACAGACCTCATGTGACATTATTTATAAAGGTAGCCCCTCTCAAATGAGCCTCAATTCTTCTAACAAATATCCATATTGCCATCACTCTAATGATTCTAAGAGTATCCGGATGTTAAATGGGTGGGATGAATTGAATTTAGACGAGTCAAAATGAGTTGAATTATAAATAGACAGAATATTGATTCGTTCAAAAGTTACATAAAATTACACGCTTTGCTCTTTTAATGAGTTGGTCTTTAATTTTTTTCTCTCTCAAATGGACTGATCTTTAATTTTTTTCCCTTCAGCAATCGAACTTATCATTGCAACAAAAACAACTTTTAGGGGCAATAAACTTATATGCACATTAACAAAGAATGTTAAAATCTTTACCGACATTAGTTAATTTTCAGTGGATCCAATGTCGCTATAGGTTTTAGGGATATTTACAAAGAGTGATGATTGCCTCTAAAACTATATATTGAACGGCAATTAAACTATTACCGTTAATTAATTGTTGTTTAAGATCATTTTTGATGTAGTGTATGCGGTCTAGTGGGGCATAAGTGCTTTAGAAACTTGAGTAACGTTTGGGCATAACTTGTGGAATATTATCATATCAAAATATAAATTTATGCCTCGGGAAAAAATTATTTATTGGACAAAAATTAAAGACCAACACAAAATAGGGGCAAAAGTGCAAATGGCCTCAAAAGTTACTTGGACTGAAATAAGCTAAAAACGGGTCATAACACATAAACCATCCAATTTTTTATTGAGTTTTAATTGTTTTATTTTTTCTTATATAATTTTTTAATACCTAATAAACTATTCTTTTTCTTTATTATATAGTTATATACTACATATCAAATTGAAAAATGTTTTTTTTGAAAAAGTTTAATCAATTTCTCGTGGATCAATCCAAACTAGGTATCCATTCACTTTTTTTTTTTATTAAGAATCAATAATCAACTCAAACTTAAATGAATTGGACGAATTATATCTTTAATTTTCTTTTTTATTAATAATTAATAACCAACCCAAATTTAAATGAACGGGACAAATAATATTTTTATGGAAATTTTTTATCACATCTATGTATCCTATTTATCCAAACAGCAACGATGAGATAAAATTTGTTAAATTGGGAAATGTGATATGAGAACTTTCATGGAATGTCTTTTTTGGCTGATTTGGTGAAACGTTCGGAGGTGGAGGCAGCATACCGATGATTCATTTAAATTCAATATTTTTAATGTGAAATATAATTTATATATGAAAGTTTATTAAAATTATAAAAAGCAATAGATACAATCTTTAATATAATATCAAAGTATCATGAATTTAAATGTTAAGACTCATAAAGTTTAATTATGTGACTTGGTAAATTATAGTTGCAAGATTTTGCTAGCTTTGACTTTAATTTATGTTAGTTATGTATATGGGGCTTCTTATCTTTCTTAGCTTGAGTTAACATACCAATAGTGTAAATTAAAGGATATTTATTTAGAGTCCTGCTTTAAAACGGATACTTTTTGAGCACCACATACCAAAACACTATTAAAACAATATATTTATATATATAGTAAGTAGTGATAACGTGATATATGATCTGATAAAAATGGTACAGCATATACAATAATAAGTTAGGTTTTAGTACTAATCAATCATGTAAATAATCTTTACATGGACAATTATTAGCTAGGGAACCGTTAAGATGTCAATGAGAGGATGAGAAACAAGTGATATATTAAAACTACGATAAATAAAAAGATTTATCGACAATTATTTAGTATCAATAATATAATTATTGTTACACTATATTTAGCTACGATAATAAATATAAATATTTTTAATTAATACTCTATATAAATATCGTTAAAACGAAAATTTATTTCCACTGAATATATTTTTTTAATTGTTGTGGAAAGTCAGTATGAATTTTTTCCTCCTAAATTAATCTTGGAAGAAGCTACGCATGTGAATTTCTGACCATCATCTAACCTCTTTATCCAATACTGCTTAAATTTACATGTCTTTTTGCTTTTGTTGATAAGGACTTGCATCAACCATATTATACCCTAGGAAGCTGGGAAAAGTTGGTCAACAAAACAGCACTACTTCTGAATCTAAATTTGCGTCGAAAAATCTTATTTTAATACTGATATAATTTCTATCAAAGATTACTTCGTATTTTAGATTTTCAATAGAAAAATACTTATCATTTCACAACAATCTTACCTTTAATACAGAAGGTAATAATGAATGCTATGACCTACGACTTCAAGTAACTAATCCTTTTGAGAGTTACCAACTTTACGTAACGACATTCTTAGGCGAAGCTAAAATTCAACAGAATCATATCAGGATGCTAGAGGTCAAGTCAATTCAAGCACCAAGAGGGTAGATGTCACTACTAGAAACAAATATTTTTTTTCACGGTGAATTAGTTGAAAATTTGTGTTATAAAACATGATTTTCCCACTTATTTTCTATCCAACCGGCCACCTCACTAGAAAAATGCATAGAGGGAAATATATTCTCATTGAAATAGTGGAAAACTTCCTAATTTTTCCGTATGAAATTTTATTTCCTCTGTCCCAATTTATGTGGCACTTTTCACTTCCCAATAGTCAAACTGTCTAATTTTGACCGTAAATTCGGGCATGAAATCTTGAAATTTTTTGAAACAAAATTTATGTATTAGGAAATTACGCAAAAAGTAGTATAAATCACAATAATTTCCAATTTAAAATATTTAAAAGATGTATGAAAAATTACAGTCAAAGATAAACTTGTTTAAATCTTGAAATCTGAAAGGTATCACATAAATTGAGACAGAGGGAATACTATTTTTTATTTTCTCACTAATCTAATCGAAATATTTGTGAGAATAACCGTGGAACATTTTCAGTGGAAAATTTCAATGGAACTTTCAGTTTATTGCATCTTAACATATAACTATTTTGTTCATGTATCAAAAAATAGCTCAATTATGCTATACTATACTATATCATAAAAAATTGCTGCACGTAAATACTAAATATGGTCCTAGATAACACAAGCAGCTGGCCCGTTGCCATATATGAATGAAGAATGAAATAGTCATGTAAATATAATATAGTCACCTTGTGAGTAACTGACTTTATAATATATAGTTTTATAAATACGAAATTATAATTGGGAATAAAAGCAAAAAGGTAAATGGTAACGAGCTAGCTAGAGTGTATAGAGAGGGTTATGTGGCATTAATATAGCCACGGGACACATATTTTTAAATCTGTTGTCATATATTAATAGCTATAGAATAGTAGAGGGCAGAGGCTAAGTATGAAACAAAGAAGGGTCAATTTTGCTGAACAGAAAAAAAATAAGAGCTCTTGTAATAAAAGAAATAGAAGCAATTTAATAATGCCGAATTCAAAGATGTAATGGAATAGTATAGGTTCTTCAAGTCTAAAATTCAAACAATTTATGAAGTTTACTTTAATTTAAAAACTATTTAAATAGCTTATAATGAGTATTTTGTAAGAATAATTTAAATTAATCAGAGCAGTAATTTTTATTATTGATAATTTGAAAAAGAAAAAAGGAGGGTAATTGTGCAGTGTTTACATCTTGTTTGGAGGGTTGTTATGAGTTGTATTGTATAGTATTATATTGTATATTTGTATTCTGTTGTTAGTTTAAATATTAATGCATGTTTTGAATGTTATTTATATATATTTTTTATATCGTATCGTTACATTCATTGTTAGATAATGTTAAAAAAATCTCAATTTATGTAATGGTTGATTTGATTGATCGCATCGTTACCTTATTTTTTAAAACTTCTTATTTTGCATTTACTTATTATTTAATAATTTTTATTTATATTTACCCGCCTTTTTATAATGGCTCTAATATTGTTCAAATTGTTAATGTGTGATATTAAATAAAAAAAAATTCTCTAAATATTACTATATTTATTAAAATTATATAATACGATAGATTATCAAATAATATGTAACAACCATTCAAATAAAGTGTACTTACTTCGTCATATATTAGTTGATCATTATACTAAAAATAGTTGTCCACCTTAATAAATTAAGAAAATATTAATTAATTTTTTTCTATATTATCCTTACAATTAATTATTTTTAAAGTGTTTATAATTGTTTATGAAAATCTAAGAAGTTGTGAAGTAGTAAAATTATTTTTTTATTTGTGATTTTTAAGCATGGTGTAAAATTAAAAGTGATCAACTAGTAATATAGAACGGAGGGAATAATATTTTTGAAGTAGTTGGATTGGGATCCGAACCCTGAGAACTTTGAAATTAGTGAAGAAAGCTTTGGAATTGGAGGAGAAAGTAATAGTGGTTGTCCAATTAGGTGGATTTTGCCCACAATTTATGGCTAATTACCAGTCAAGCCGCCACTCATTAGCTTAGATTAGTTTAGCTACAGTAATACGTAGGAGGTTTCTATTGGTGCCACATGTGCGGGTCGATATAAGCCGGAATAAAATTAGCTCATGAAATCATAATTCGTTATATATATATATATATATTAAGATTAAAAAGAAAACTCTTTTTGACTCAATTTATATGGTACTATTAAAATTTTGAGATTCAAACTTCTAAACTTTGATCGAAATTCAAACATAAAAAAATTATTTTTTTTGAAATAAAATTTATACGTATGAAAATTACATAAAAAATATAATATACATAAATCTCATAGTGTTAAGAGTTAATTACATTATTTCTCTACTTTTTTTCAAATTCTAAAAATTTCTTAAAATTTATGGATTTCGAATACATTACTAGACTTTCGGATACATCACTGGACTTCCGTATACATCACTGGACTTCCGTATACATCAGCAGACATCCGGATACATAGGTGAGGGATGTATCAGAGAGGAGATAGGACATCCGGATACATCAACAGACATTCGAATACATAGGTGAGGGATGTATCAGAGAGGGGAGAGATGTATCCAAGAGGGGTATAGGGATGTATCAGTAAGGGGAGAGTGATGCATCCGAGAGGGGATTTTTGAATTTATTTTTAAATGGTAGGGAATTTTAAAGATTATGGTAAAATATGATGTGTATTTAGGTAATTTTTCCTAAAAAGTATTATAAATCATAATAATTAACAACTTAAAATATTTAAATGCATATTAAGAAATTTTAATCAAAGAAAACTTGATTGACTCTTGAAATTTCAATTATACCACATAAATTTGGATAAAGGAAATATTGCACTAAAAATTTATAAAATAATAAATAAAACAATTAAAACTTTAAAAAAAATGAAAGATTTGAATCATGCCTCGTATTATATCTCATTTCAGCCGAAGTAATTTTTGGATAAATCAATAACCAACCTATTTATTACTAATTCCCTTTGTCCCAATTGAAGTGTTTTTTTTAGTTTGATTGAGTATAAAGTTTAAGAAGCGAAACAAAAATTTAGAATCTTATAATATTAAATTAAAATTATGTATAGTCCTTTAAATCATGTGATTTTAAATTTGTCATGTTACTCACATAAGAAGTTGGAATTAGTTTATTTTTTTACTAAATACAAAAAAAAACACTATTTTGTAAACAAATCAAAAAGGAAAATATAATACTTAATTTGGGACCAAAAAAGTAACTCAAACCATCTTGTTCCGCTTAAAATTAGCTCAATCTATTTTAATCTGCTTAAAATTAATTCAATCCGTCCATTTATCACCCTCCAAAATAAATTAATAAATGAGTGGAAGTTTCTCAAGTTACAATTGGTTCATTGAACCCAGGGGTCTTACCTAAGCTATTACATCATATGATGGTGATATAATAGTGATACAAAGTCTTTTATTTACACTAAAAATTAAATATATACACAAATCAACACCATACGTACGTCTAATGAAGGTATCTAGCTTGCTTCTCTATTATGGACTATGGAGTAGTGAAGTCGTACAAAGATAAAAAGCTCTGACTTTGCTGTTAAGAAAATTTTTTCCATGGCAGAGGCACAACCAACAATAGTTGTGTGAGGCTCCATTCTCTTTTTGACACTTGGATTATGGGCTATTTTTCTTACTTTTTACCTGTTATTCACCATTTCTTTTCCGCTTAATTTTCTTTTCTCTTTATTTTCTTTTACTTCTAACAAATATCTAATTCTCAAATACACAATTAAATAATTAATATATATGATTAAAAAAATATATAGATGTTTTTTCTGTTAAAATAATTGAAACACTTTTAGAACTGTTAACTTTAAAAATAAGCTTATTGTTCAAATTTTTTTAACAGAATCAAATAAATTCAAAATATAAACTAATTTACTTTAGCGTATAAAATGATTAGATAAGATTAATTTTAATTAATATAAATTATTTACATAGATGTCAAAATAAAAATGACAACAGGACAGAACAATGTCAATATGACAGATTCATAAGCGATTTTAAAAATTTACGCAAGTTGGTTCACATTCACCTACAATATATTTTTAATCAGCGTTTTTCTATTAAGTAATTTAAAAAATTGTAACTAAAAATAAAAAAAAATTGATAATCTGTGTTAAGAAAATGACTGCATATATATGAACTAAAACAGAACAAAAAAAGCTATGGAATAATAAATCTGAATTAATTTGATTTTTTTTAAATGCTAGTAGTTGAGAAGACATTGGATTTTTTAAGTTATTTTGATATTATTAAAAATGGTGAATAATAAGATTATTTTTATTATTTAGTCAAAAATGTTTTTAGTTATCTGACAAAAAAATATTTATTAATATTTTTATTAATTATATTAGCAGTTTAATTATGTATTTGAGAGTTGGATATTTGTTGGGAATAAAAAGAATAAGAAAATGAAAGAAAAGAGGAGTGAGCGGAAGAGAGATGATAAAAGAAAGGTATAAAATGGGCCCACTATCCAAGTGTCAAATAAATAATGAAGTCTCACACAACTATTGTTGGTTGTGCCTCTACCATTTAAAAATTTTTCCTGCTTTTAACACACCTTAAAATAAAAAGGTTTTATTTATTTTCTTAAATTTCGTTACAAATAATAACAGGACAAACAAATTTATATGGAGGGAGAAATATATACTATAATACTTGAAAGATTTTACCATTAGTGAGGCACAACCAACAAAAGGTGTATGAGGCTCACCCACGTTTGACAAGTGGTGTTGTGGTCCCACAAATAATTTACTTTTCAAACTTTTTTCTCTTTCATCATTTCTAATTTATTACTAGTACTACTCCTATTCTTTTTCACATTTCTCTCTTTCATATATTTTTTTAAAAAAAAAAAGTGTTAAACTCCTCTCATGGTATTGAGATAATTTAAAAATCATAAAAAATTGAATTGACTTTTATTTTTCGTGATAATTTAAATAACACAAAAAATAAATATTTTATAAAAAATAGAGCAAAAATTATGAAATTAGTAATCAAATTAAATATATTATTTAAAATTTTATATACGGAGGAAATATCAAAATAATGAATAGTTTTTTCTTTTATCTCATTATAAATTACTTCTTCATATCTTATTAATTATTTAAATTTTTATATATTTATTAATTTTTTAATAATCACATAGCAGTCTGTTTGCTATATTTTATTCGAGGCTTTAGTTTAGTAAATTTTGTAAGTTTCAACTCAGAATTTGAACATAAAAAGCTCTTATTTTGCTTTAAAAGAATTAATTTCAGAGTTGAACTCTTAAAAAAATGTCTGGCCATAAAGTTTTGAAATTCTTAAAAAGGCATAGAAGAGTAATTTACAATGATCATATTGATATAACGATGAATATGTAATTATTAAAAAAATAATAAATATTTAAATAATAAAAAAGGTATAGAGAAATAATTTACATTGACCATATTAATATAAAAATAACTATAGTTATTATGGGTAAAAAAATCTACTATAAAGAGATGAAAAAAATGATTTTAGAGAAAAAATATTTCTCCATTATTTTGAAATTTCCTTCATAAACAAACTTTTAAAACAACACATAAAAGTTGATTACTAATTTTATTAAAAAGAAAATTCTATTTTTTATAACGGCAATATTTTGTGATGTTTAAATTATCATGAAAAATAAAATTTTATGATTTTTAAATTATCTTAGTACTAATAAATTAAAAATAATTTTTTAAAAAAGCAAAAAGTTGGAAAGCAAAATAACTATGGGATCACAATAGCACTTGTCAAGCATGAGTGAGCCTCACATAGTTTTTGTAGGTTATGCCTCACCCATGGTAAAAATTTCCATACTACTTCATCCATTCATTTTTACTTATTGATATACTAAAAATATTGTCCAACTCTACTTGTCCAATATGAAAAATCAAAAGATAATTTATCATTTTGCGTCTATTTTATCCTTATTATTGAATATTATTTATTTTTTAATATTTAGATGACTTATAATGAATATGAGTGATATAATAAAATTATTATTTCATTTATTATTTTTAAGAATTGTATCAAGTCAATATGTACGATTAAAGATGGACAGAGGGAGTAAAGAACTCTTTGAGTCCAATCTTAACTCCGTCGCGAGGAAGGTCTCAATTTCATCAATGACCCCTAATATAGCTTTAATTTGAGGTAGTTTTAAATGGTGGTTAAACATAGATTAATATATTTGAATAACTTTATGTGTGTGAAATATTTTGATAGGTGGAATTCGTTCATTTCATATTGAAATTACATTAATGATAAAGACAAATATAAAATACTTTTGCTTGACGCCAAGGGTATGAATAAATCTTGCCATATTATAATGGATGATCAAGTTAAACAATATATTTCGGATAGGAAGAGATAAATTTGAACATAGTTGAAAGAAGAAAAAACTAAAACAATAAACATGATCAATTTGAACTCACTCTTCTTAAATGTTGTAAGAAAATAGAGTTTTAGTCTAGCTTGTTGAGTGGTCGACGTCGACTAAATCTCCTTATATAAATTTGGACAATTTTCACTCTATAAATTAATTTTTGGAGTTAAATTAGGTACATAAAAGTTTGGTGCCGAGTTGGAAGAAAAACTTTACTAGTCTTGGATGTTCTCATTTTGTCTGCATAGAGAAGAACACCAAGTCATTATCTCTGTCAGATTTTATTTATATTTTTGGACCCCCACCCCACCCTCATTTTTCTTATTTTGGTTTCTCGCGTTTGGTATTTATATTGGAACCCGACTAAATTTGAATTCGCGCAGGAAATGCCCACATTGGGGAGGGAGGGGTAAAATTCTCCTTAATAAAAACGACTCTGCATCTAGAAGAACTCGAACCCGAAACTTTTGATTAAGGATAAAGAAACACTTACCACCCTATCTTCCAGGGGTGTAGCCATGTGCATGCCAAGGTGTCAAATTGGACACTCTTCATCGGAAAAAAAATATTGTATATATACTGTATGTACAAATAAAATGATACACAAAGTAATTAAATAGCATATTTTGGACACCCTTAACATAATAGACTGTTGTAACCCAGCGGTTTCAGACCCCTTAAATAGATTTTAAATGCCTTGAATGAGCCAATACTTGCGTGACACCCTTCATAAAATTTCTAGCTCCGCCACTATTATCCTCGTTAACTAATTATGTTGTGATAGCAAAAAGGAAGAAAGAGGAATATTAAATGCATCCCTCTAAAGAGACAACATAGATTGGGTTTCCTTATTGAAGGTGGTATTATGTGGACAATTTGCTTATTCACCAACTCCTTGTCTGTCCTTCTATTTTCACTTCTTCACCTTTTTATCTGTCTTTCATTCTATCTTTTCTGTCATTGGATAAAGCTTTTATGTTCACAAAATATCACTGACTTTGATTAATACAATTACTTTATTGAGGATGCGATGTTTTCCAAATATATGACATAATTAATATTATTTGATGTAAATATTCGATAACTATTTTCTCAGTCTCAATTTAAGTTGTCATTTATCATAGATTATGAAATTAAAACTTAAAAATTTGAGTTTGAAAGTTATGATTATTGAAATTTAAAGTTTTGTTTCAACATGCATTTTACTTAAAAAAATTTGAAGTTTTGTGAGTGAAAATCACAAAAATAAATCACTTTTGGGGAACTTGAAAAATATTTGAAGATCAAATTTTCAAAATATGATCTAATTTCATAATCTAATAGATATTTGATGATAATTTTTTTAAAACTATTCTCAAATTTTATAATCAAGAGTACTTGGTAAGTGTCTTGTTTTTCTTTTTGGTCTATCTCAAAAAAAAAATTTCTACTCTCTTTGGTGTACTATCTATATTTCTTAAGCTTTATTTTTTAAAATTTTGTTTACATAGTCCATTAATCAATTGATATCCAACCTCCCGTAAATGGCAAATGGACCTATATAAGGTTAAATTAAGACACATGTATTTGACGGTACCTCATATAAATTTAACTGTATCGTTTTTCTGGTAAACAGTTTGTTACCCATTGTGGAGCCAGAGTAAATGTGCATTAATTTAACTTTTCTCTTACTAGCATGAATATTTTTATCGGAACTCATCTATCACAAATAACAAAGACTAAACTAAGATCGACCAGATCAATAGAGCACCAACCAATGAGGCACTGATCGAAACAAGACCTGCGTGTGTAAAAAGACAAGTTTGAAGGGAAGGGTCTTCAATGGGGTCTGTTCTTTCTTTTTTGGAAGAGTACGTCAATATAATCTTAATAAGGTGCGGGCCTTTGCGGTTCAAACTTTTACACGCGTCTTCTCCCCAATACTAGCGGAACAGGACCACGCCCCAATTCCAAGTCACAAGGTCTGCCACTTCCATAACTTTCTTCTCTCACACAAAATAAATCAAAGGTGCCCTACTATAGTCACATATTTCAATCTGAATTCAACAATATTATATTACTCCTTTTTTTAATATAATAAAAAATAAGATCTCTTACTCAATCTCAAATTATTTGACATAGTTTGATTCGATATGAAATTTAATAATTAAGCACTTGATCGTGAAAATTAAATATTAGTATTTATTTTATTTGAAAATTTTAAAATTTGAGTTGCAGTTGAAGTTGTATTTGGCCGTACTTTTTGTAAAGAATATTTGAATTTTGAATATATTTTTTTTTTCTAAATATGGTTTCTACTTCGTAAAATTAGTAAAATCACTCAACTTGACTAATTTACCTAAAACGTACAATCAAATATCTTCTAAAAGAGTAAATAGATTGCCACGTAATGTAATAGACTAGATCTCAAATAGGAGCTACTACATATTATTACAAAATATTTTTTTCACTTTATTTGAAATTATTGAAATTGAAGATGAAGTTGTGTTAATTTTTCAAATAATATTTAGTTAGTTTTTCAAATAATATTTGGTTCTTTATTGAACGTACTTTTCCTTTAAAAATATGAAATATAATTTAAATGAGGTAATTACTTTTTTTATAAAAAAAATAAAAATTTAAGGTAAATTTGAAAAAGATAAATACAGTGAAAAAGAAATTATAATCAAATATTAATTTCCAAATAGTTTTTTTTTTTTTAAATCTGAAAAAAGTGAAAAACTATCCTAATCAAATGGGTCCCAAACAAATAACCTCTTTTTTTAGTATTTTCTTTTAATTAAGCATATCATAGTGATAAGTCTTTTAGAAAAATCGTTGTAAACAATATCATAGCGGTTATAACATTCTTGAAACTCATAATCTAGGGTTATAATAGGAAGTTTACATGTAGTAATTATTTTTAAATATAAAAGATATACTAATACATAAATGTATTTTATTTTAACTTAAACAAGTAGACATACACATTTTACATGATAATTCATGTTAATACATTCAAACTGATTTATATTATGTCACGTAGATTATCACATGCTATGTAAGAATCATTTTAATGGTAGCCGCCAACACAGTTTGTTCCATTCCAACAAGTAAACCATTTTACATTTTTTCCCTTAAGAGGAATCTTTATCTTTTGGTTTTGGTTTTTTTACCATAAAAAATGTTGCAATAGAAACCTATCGTAGAAGTAATGAATATTGATTTAGATTGTCCAAATTCAGTTTTGGGACACCTATTTTAGCCAAAATATGATCTTGTTATGAATGTCACCTTTATTGTTCCCTATTTGTTTGTGGAAATTCCAGTTAGACATGGAATATAATTTACATAATAATATTGTACGTTTGTTTAACTGTCTGCGTGCTTGCCTAGTACGATCACCATTCAATTAATCTATACACATTTTAAGTTATACATAAAGGTCCTACCCTATGAATTTTTCATAAACTCATTTACGTATTTCCTATCGAGTGAAACATTAAATTTGGTCACAAACAACACGTAACTTTCACACCCAATTCGGAACTTCCTGTGTTTGATGAGTGGCATGCACACCATGAAAGTAGTTCCTCCGGTTTTCGTTTTAATTTATGTGGCATCTAGCTAGCTAGTCAATTTGACTAATTTTTAAAAATTAAAATTTAGATATATTCAAAATTTATTAATCACAATTTTTCTCATGTCAATATATATATGTCACATAAATTGAAATCGTATTGTAGTTGGTAAAAATTATGCAGGTATTATTAATGTAAGAATTAGTTACGAGGGAATCTATGTATTATTTTATGCATGTCGTTATGCAGAGATTAGTTATTCATGTATTATATGTATTATTTATTGCACCTTCTATTTTGCGTGTATATATATAAACCACCATAATCAAGAAAAAGTAATAACCAAATAGATGAATCAGATATAAATAAATACAACTTTAAGAAAGAACTAAAAGAATTAAGAGAAGAGTTAGGCCAAATAAAAAGTATAGTACTTTCATGAATGACCCGTTGTATCATACAATTTTAAAAAGAATAGAACAAATCCAGCCAAACCTCGAAGGATTGTCAAATCATCAGCCCCAAGGGAAATCAGATAGTACGCTGATAAAACAAAATAATACCATTCTTCTGGGAATTCCGTTTTGTATGCTTCCCACAAACCTTTTGTGGATTCTCCTAGAAATGTTTCCATGTATCTATACATTGTTTCTGCCTCATTTTCCTGATTAGTCTGTATATAGTCTGCCACTACTATTCCTTTCCATAAGTCTATTACAGAATTCCATAGCTAAGGATCATGGGCTGCTATGTTTAGAATTTTTCCCTTATTTCCTCCCTCTTGGAGTCTAATAGGTTCGGTAAAGAACATCCCAGACCTCGCACTACCGTTAGAAACATACTATTTAATAATAAAAACAGATGGTAGTCTAGCAGGATGGGGAGCTGTTTTAAAAGAAAAGAAAGACAAATATAGTGATAAGAAGGAAGAGAGAATTTGCACTTATCAAAGCGGTAAATACAAAGAAAAAGGAAATCTAAGTAGTATAGATACAAAAATTTTAGCAGTAATTTATGGTTTAGACAACTTTAGGCTACACATCCTAAATAAACCTGAAGTATTAATAAGAACAGGTTGTGAAGCAATAGTGAAATTCTATCAAAAGATAAATGAGAAAAAGAGTAGTAAAAGAAGATGGCTAAATTTCCTAGACGCAACTTCAATTTATAATATAAAAATAGAACATATAAAAGGAAAGGATAATAATTTGGCAGATCAATTAAGTAGGATTATTATAAACTAACCATTTTGTTTTAGTATGAATGCAGGAAAGGGAAAAGACAAAATGGAAGACTCTTCCTCCCCAGACAAATACAGACTCTTGTATCTAAAGACTTTACTAAGTAATACTCAGTATAGGCCACAAGCTATGCTTGAAAGCCAAAATCTGGAAAGACTATATTTCGGGCCACAAAATCTGATATGTTATCCACAATGCAACATGAGTTTCAGACTCAAACCAGAAATAAAAGTGGATAACCAACATAAATGTTTAATAGACAATTTATGGATAGCTTACAATAAGCATCCTAGAGACAATAGTTATTTCATTTCAACCTTAAATGCTTTAAGTTACTATTTTACTGATAAAAACCAAGATAAAAGATTTAAATTCTATGTGGTGATAAAAGGGCAAAAACCCAGAATTTTCCAGACTTGGATAGAGGTAATAGACGCCATAAAGAATTTTCTACCCCCCTTTTCAAAGGTTTTAACGATTTAAACGAAGCACTAAACTATGCTAGAGGAAATTTAGGACCAAATTACTATATTATCCCAGCCCTAAGACAACCACATATAAATATTCCTCAATACAATATTCAAAAAGACACAGACAAAATAATTATTTGTGACCATTGTTCAACAATGTCAGACGCTTTCAAACGTCTGAACCAAGAAAATGAGAAGCTCAAACTAGAAAGAGAAAAATTATTACAACAAATAAGACTTTTGCAAGACAAAGAAAAAACCCTCTGCTATGAGATATACCAAATTAATAAAAGTTTTCAAAACCAGAGTTCTCCATCTCTTAAAATGGATAAGAAGGGTGTGCATTTCCCAATAAATGCAAAAGAATCCACTATATCGGAGAAAGATGTAGCTAG
Organism: Solanum appendiculatum; assembly: GCA_018342035.1. Classification (NCBI taxonomy): domain Eukaryota; kingdom Viridiplantae; phylum Streptophyta; class Magnoliopsida; order Solanales; family Solanaceae; genus Solanum; species Solanum appendiculatum. The sequence goes on along the minus strand of JAGDQO010001382.1, from coordinate 19,995 downwards.
TCCAGTTCAAACGGTAACTGGTAAAGACTTATCAAATCCGTTTAAAGCTGACACTTTGCTAAAAAGTGTAAGGATACTACCGGCAAGCTTTAATACAGAAGAAGAAGGAACTTCAACTCAGACAACCAAAATACAGAAAAAAGGTTTTAGTCTAAAGAAGAATACAAAAAAGAAAGAAAATAGAAGACATGGTAGACAAGGCAGTAAAATGATTGCTTAATGAAAAAACCAAAGAAGTAATTATAGAACATCCAAGACCAGAACAAAAGACAGAAGAATCCGAAAGCTCAGGAAGTACAGGATACAATCCGACAATGGATCAATTCGCACAAGACTCAAATGAAAATAATGATTCAGGCATGAGTTTTGACTCAATAGCCCTGCATAATTTAGACACAATAGAATAATAGTTGCTAAACGCAAATGAAGATCAAGACAAGGAAACGTAAGCAGTGACGACCAAGACAAGAAATCGTAAGCATTGACGACCAAGACAAGAAACGTAAGCAGTGACGACACAAGGCACTACTCAAAAAGAAGATAAGAATTGAAAGAGAGTCAGATATCACCATGTGACGATGGGGCCCACAGAGCACCTGACAGGTTTTAAAAGATTCTTAAAACAATTTGAAATACGAGTTTTGAGATCCGAAGACTACTATAAATACCCCAGTCCTAATGAAGAAAGGTAGAGAGCAAGAGACGAAAGAGAGAGATAGAGTGAAAATAAGAAATTCAGAGAGTGATTATTATTTTCCAGTTGATTTCATAAAATAAAATAAAAAAGAGAGTGTTAGTGTGACTTTCAGTTTGTTAAGAAAATTTCCTCTCCAAGTTAGTTCTAGTTCACCGGGGACTCCCGAAAGGGAAATCTCTCTCCAACCGGAGCCATGTGAGTAGTTTATGCATAGGTTTTTGTAATATCTCTCCCTACTAATGTATCATAATGTTTATGTATGAAAGTAAATATGTTTGATTTCATATAACTATAATTGTTTAATCTCTTAGTAAATGGTTCTCTGATCAGTTTTTTAACAGTATCGATATATATACATTTATTGGCTATGCAGATTTCTAAATAGCAAGCCAAATACATGTTTTAATTTTATACATGATCAATTTACCTCCTAATTAGCTACCAAAAATGGTATTATATTACTTATACATAATTTAATACGTACCTACATAACTCACCTCTAAATCACGCACCTACCAAACGACCGTAGCAGGAGGGAGAAGGAAACGAGCTAGGAGCTATTAAAATTATGGGTGGTGCCAAATTAGACTTTAAAGAGGCCATGGCATGCAGTGATTGACTTCAAATTGAGTTATTCTTGAAATCATATCAAGTGTAATTAGTAGTACATTATTTTTTAAAAGTCATAAGCATGCTTGGAAGATTAGTTCTCTAATCACCTATATAAAGTCAAGCTATAAAAAGAGGCTGCCTATATTTACGTGGAGCTAGATTTAATTTGATCTTAAGAAAGAAGGATAAGATCGTTGACAAAAAGGTTAAGTTAGTTTACTATTCCTATTCCTAGCTATGTTAATTAACAAATTGGATTAAAGTAAATTAAATGGTGGTGGATAAGGATGAAATGTGTGAAAGAGACTTAAGAGAGATTTCTAGCCCCTACTCTTAGGCTGGCAGCTGCTATATGTTGATTAATTATGCACCTTGTTTTAAGGAAACTTAATTAACCAATTAATTAAAAGAAGATGCGCATGATGTGGAGAGGATTCTTTGTCGTAAACACTTTTTAATTACTCTCTTAAAATAATGCATTTTGTTCCATTTTGCTTAAGCTAATTGGTGTCATGTTTATACCGACAAGTCAAGCTCATGTTTCCAATCTTCCAACTTGAAGTATTATATTACACTAATACATACATCTAATTTAATTAATCAGAACTCCGGTTCAGTTCGCTTTTACTTGTCCACTATTTTAAAAACAAATTTTCTTTTTTATTTGTCATTTTTAACAAATCAAGAAAAAACAGTTAGTTTTTTTTATTTTATTTTATGTTTTACTCTTATTTCTCTAAATCATTTTTCAATACTTAATTAATAAAGATAGTGTGATAAAATAATCATGTTAATTAGTTTTTTTTAATGAGTGCGTCAAGTCCAAATATGACAACACTACAACAAAAATAACTTTAAGCGACAATAAATATGCACATTGACAAAGAGTGTTAAATCATTTACCCGCTTTAGTTAATTATCATCGGATCCAATGTCGTTATAGGCTTTAGAGACATTTACAAAGAATACTAAATGCTACTAGAAATATATATTTAGCAACAATAAAACTATTGCCGTTAAAAATTCTTTTTGATGTAGTGCAAGTAAAAGTGAACAGAGAGAGTAACTTTATTGTTTTATAAATATTTCATATCATCAAGTTAAATTGACCTATAATAACATATACTAATATTTTGTTTACCAGTTTATTGTAAACACACAACAAATATAAATATTTTTCACATTATAACTAGTGGACATGAGACAGATTCGTATTGATTTATAACAGGTCGACTATTGGATCAAAAGTCAAATTTTTGGCTAATCAGAATCATCCACTTGATAGGTGTGCATTTTAATTAATTAGTTTAATACAGTATGTAATGTCATTAAGCCATCTTTATCATGTTCTTAACTGTACCTTTTTATTTTCCCTTCTAAAGATAAAGCTTTTGCTATAGTGGTCCTAAATACTAATTAACCCGACCTAAAAATGGACGTGATGACATTTGTCTATTCTCACCAAGACAAGTCAGTCTTAATTCAACGAAAACGAAAGAAAAATGAAAATAAATAAAACAAGAATAAAACAAATTAAATGCGAAAAACTTATTCATTCTAAACAACACCCCAAAATCTGATTGTCACGTGTACAAGCCATTACAGTAAATACAGAATTCAAAAGATAAATACAAGGCTCCAATGTCTTTGCTTCTCAAATAGAACAAAACATAATAAAAGAAAAAAGAGGGTCCGCCGAAGTGACAAGCAGCTACCTCTTCAAGTCCTTGACAAGCCTCGAAATCAGAAGAAGGAGAAAGAGATCACACAGGTCCGGGCTCGGAACCTACACAAGTGTAGAAGTAAAGAGTGAGTACCACCAACACGGTACCCAGCAAACAACCTAATAAACTAGCAACCTCTAGCTAAATCGAATACTCCTTTCCATCCCAACCGAACCTCCACAAACTACAACCTGCACAAAAATCAGCCCAACCTAACAGTTCTACAATAAACAAGTCTCAAGGCTCAAAGATCATAGACCAAAAGTCACATTTCAACAACCGATAGGTATCAAACCATTCACTCTCAAGTACAAGGCATTTCAAATCACAAATATAACATATTCAACTCACATATCAAATAATCAATCCAACACATCAACTAGTTCAATCACATGCATCAAATAAGTCAAAATGTATGCATCAAGTAGATTGATCACAAAGTCAATATTGGCCGGAATCATTTCCCTTCAGCACAATGTCACTAGCCGGAACCATTTTCCTTCGGCTTTCACATTATTTCACTTGCCGAAACCATTTTCCTTCGGCATTTAGATCGCTAGTCGAAACCATTTTCCTTCGACTTTTGTCACAAAATAGCACTTTTCGGAACCATTTTCCTTCGACATTTATATCATTAGCTGGAATCATTTTTCCTTCGGTTTTATCACAAAGTATTACTTACTGGAACCATTTCCTTTCGGCATTCATATCACTAGCCGGAACCAATTTCCTTCGGCTTTTATTAAGTGTCTCATCACAGTGTTCATCAAACAATGAACACAAGCAATATAACATCACACGGAGAGACAACAATTCCTATCACACAAGTCCACTTTCATGCATTCAAGCAATTCACCGACCAATCAAATAGGGCCACAACAAGGCAATTCACAATTTAATATGATCATCAAGAAGCCTTTTCATTTTTCTCTCTTTTTGTTGGTTTACATTAATCAAGTGGAACAATTAACCCTTCACCTCATTCGTGATTACTCCCAAACACATAGGCAATGAAGAGAAGTAAACAATTCAACCAAATTACAAAGTTTAAGAGATCACTTGCCTCAAATCAATTAATTAATCACTCCAAGAGTTGAGTCTTCCCCTCCCGAATCACTTTCAAAGCCACACAATCTATAATAATCAAGTATTCACAATCACCCATCGGAAACAACAATACCCACATCAATTATCAAGAGAAATGAGTCAAACACCTCAAAATCCAATTTCAAAAAGAAGGTTTGAATCCGGAAATTAATACTTGAAAACATTACTCAAGGCTTTAGGAACTCATTGGAAAAAATCATTTCGAAAAAGGATTGAAAATCACTCCAAAATCACCATTTTAGATCAAAACTCAAGTTCTTGCAAAACCTTTCCATTTTCCAAATCAAATCCCAAATTATGATGTTAGAATCCATAAATAATCAATGGAAAATGAAGTTTTAGGGTCATAAAAGCTTACCCAAATAATTAAGCACTAGAAAAATCCTTCACAAATCGCCTCCAAGGGTTTCCCAAGCTCAAAATGGAAAATGGGGCTAATACCCCAAAATTTGCAGGTCAAAACCCCTCTCTGATGTCGCTTTTGCGAACCAGATTCTGTTTAAGCGACCATCGCTAAAGCGAACCCCGCCCAAAAGGCCAGCCTCACTTTTGCGAACCAGGTTCCGCATAAGCGACCATCACTAAAGCGAACCATGGTTCGCCTAGGCGAAGACTGCAGCACTAGGTACATCAGCCAACACTCAAAACATCAAAACGATTCTCGAAATTCGTTCGAAATCCCGTACACACAAATCATATATGCATATCAATTATACTCGACGTTTCAAACTCAATGAAACCGTCAAAACACGAATCCGAGGTCTCCTTGATCCGACATCCGTGAAAACCACAAGAAACTTACTCAACACCTAAAAAGGCCAAATCAAGCTCGGGACCTCTCAAAAATCAACCAAGACCACTTCTAGGCCTAAAATCATCCCCCGAAACCAACGGAACTCTCTCAGAATTCCGATCCGAGCATCCGAAATCTGAAAGACACCAAAAATCACTTTTAGGCAACTTAAGCCTTTTCAAAACCAAAACTTGCCAAAATCTCACTTTAAGCTCAAAGTTTGGAACCAACTTCCAAAACTCAATCAAGAAACAACTCGAGTCAATATCAGGATTCAGGAGGGACAAAACAGTAATTTTCACGAAAACACTAAAAATGACCAACCGGGTCATTACATATATTCTGGTCTGTATCCAAATTACATAAATATTAGTAGGAATTAAGTTAATGACCTAGAGAAGCTACTTTTGTTTTTTATACGTCAATTATCTTTAAAAGTAGTTAAGCATGAATAGAGATTTTAGATTTGAACCCTGTTTGATATGAAATTGTTTTTATTATGGAGCTTTATTTTTTAATGTGGGATTTTTCAATACGAATAGGGATGTGTGTGATTGTACTGTGTCCTTAGATTTGTGATGGTGATCAATATTGTCACACAAATGAGACATTTGGTGTCAAATATTTGAGAAAAAGCTCAAAATAGTCCCTTATCTTTGGGTTAAGACTCAAAATCATCCTTGAATTTTTACATGGAGCACTAATAGTCCCTCATGTTTACAATATTGGTGCACCTTTAGTCCTCCCCCAATTTTTTTGCCTATTTTTTAACGTTGATTTTGTTCACAATTTTATGCATGAAATATTCAATCTTTTTATATATTTAGTAGAAATAATAGCTCCATGTAGAGAAGGTGAGAAAAAGAACACCTTGTTTTGCTCAGTAGAAATATTATTGCAGTTAACTAAGAACACCTTGACATATGATGCTACGAGAAAAAAATTTGAACTATTGCACATGAAATCGGCGTGATTAACCTCTCGAGTTTAGATACAATAATATTTCTACTAAACAAAACAAGATATTCTTCTTTTCACATTCTCTCACACAAAGTTATTATTTCTATTAAATATATAAAAAGACGATTAAACATGTCATACATAAATTGTGGATAAAATCAATGTAAAGAAATAGACAAAAATTTGAGGAAGGGCCAAAAGTGCACCAATATTGCTAACATGAGGGACTATTAGTGCTCCATGTGAAAATTCAAGGATGACTTTGAGTCTTAACCCAAAGATAAGGGACTATTATGAGCTTTTTCTCTCAAATATTTAGTGGTAATTGAGTTAATGTCATTAAATTCAGAGTTGCTAAAGTCTTTAGCGACATTTATTTAGCGTGCTGATTATAAATACTCATATTTATTATTGTTATTGTTATTAAATTTAATGTATTTATTTTGTCTTCTGAGTTTGAGTCAACTTTGCTTCGTTCTACGAATTCCTATCCATCTTTTTTTAACCATCTATACCTAAAAATTCAAATATCCATAATTTACGCCGTAATTTGTGCCAAAATATTGGTATGTTATGACTATAAAAATGATGCCCTAGGAATCCATTAACCAAATGCTAATGTCATATATTCGATATTCCACAAACTTCCAGTTAATTTTGATTATGGATGTCAATTTTCTCACATACATGTGTAACCACCAACTCACACATACATGCGAGCCAAGATTTGAACTTTGTGGTTTCAAATTAAATTTCTAGAATAGTAATATTAGCTGTTAGTAACTGAATCTCAAGTTTAAATATTTTTGTCAATAATTAGTGAATTTCTTAATACAAATATAGAATTTGGACTAAAGCTATTAAGTTCGACCGAACTCGTAAGCTAAGTAACCTTTGGCTCCTCCCCTAGTGCACCTACTCAATCAAACCGAACTTCTCACTTTGAAGTAAAGCTCTATAGCTATCAAAGACGACTTCATTCTACAAACTCAAATCCAAAACTTTTTATCATAAATAAAGAGATACTTATCCGTCATCACACCCTCAACCTTTGGTGATGTTTTTTAATCAACCACCTTTTGGTGTTATTTAAGTTTAAAATGAATGTAACACAAATACATCAATTTTCCTTTGAGACATTGAGCCGGTTTGGACTTAAACCTGAAACGTCTAGTTAAAAGAGTAGAAATTTTCAACCTATTAATGATGTTTTTATTGTATTTTATGGGAAACCAGACCCTTTGCACTTTAATTAATTTTTAAAAGGTGAAAGAACAAGCAAGTCTAACAAACCAATGATCAACTTAAACAACATAAAGTAAGATAATTAACTTCTGCCAACTTTAAGCATGCACATGGCCACCCACTTACTTATATATCTTTTTGGTTTTTCCACAGGATCCATGGAGCCTTCCTCAAACTTTTTCCCACAACCAAGGTACAAATTAATTAAAGGCAAAGTTATGATTTAAAATTTGTGGGTTCAGTATGATTTTAGTGTTGTATACAATATCAAATTAAGATTTATACGATCTATGAATCACATGAATTTGCCTTTTTTCCTTAGAGGAAGTTTCGTTGAGTCCTTATGTGTTGCCATTGGCATGTATGAAATAATAATATAAAACAAAATAATTGTTCTTTACTATAACAATAATAATAATAATATTTACTTAGATAGGAGAGTGTGTGGAGATTGCGTATTAGGTAGAATGTTAGCAGGTAGTATTGTGTCGTTGCCTTGCTTTCGAGGATTTAGGTTTGTTGGTGTTGTTGAGTTTTAAAGGTGTGAATGAGAAATGAAGGGTTGTGACTCTCCTGAAGGGTTGTGACTTTTCCGAAGAGTTGTGACCTTTACGAAAGGTTGTGCCTTTTTCAACGGGTTGCATTGTGACCGTTCTAAAATGTTGTGTCTTTTCCAACGGGTTGTGACTCTTTTGAAAGGTTGTCCTTTTTCCAAAGAGCTGTGACCTCTCCGATAAGGCACAATTAACACATTTTCATACTATCATTTGTTGGCTATAAATAGAGGGGTTTTCTCCCTCAATTTTTTTGGCATCGAATTTTTCCTTCTTCTGCATATATTTTCTTACAAACAAAATCGATCGAGTCTGTGTATGATCTCGTTGCTGACTTTTGAGTTTGTCGAAGTTATTGAAGTTTGAGGAAATAATCTACAAACTCGAATACATTGAGGGGATTAAATTTCTTAAGGATACACAGTGGGTTCTGTGGACTTAGATAGTTCTTTTCTTTTCTTTTCATATTTATTGTTTCTGGTTTACTAATCTAACTACAAGATATAACATGTGTTTGTATTGTACTAGCCGTATTCTTATAGTTTTACACTACTAGAAAAGCTCAAATTACATGGGGATTTTACCTGGAAATTTTTTCTGCAGATAATTCCTGCAAATTTTCATGCGTAAATTTCCAAATTCCTTAATTCTAGATTATTTACATGCGGATATACTTTCCCTAGGTAAATTCGCAAGTATACTTGGCTTTATTTAGCACCAAAAGATTACCTGAAAAAATTATTTGAGAAACATAATCCCCATGTATCATTTTCGTAGGTAATTTCATAGGTAATTGATTAAAAACATAAAAAATTTATTTCCTTTGTGAATTCACATGAAATTCCCCAAGTAATGATACTTGCAGATTTCACTTGGGAATTAATTTTTGAGAATTTTATTATCTAGGCAATTATTTGGGAATTTTATTGATGCGCTTTTACCTGGGGATTATTTACTTGTGAATTTTATTACCTAGGGAATTACCTGGAGATTTGTTTGCTGCAATTTTAGGTGGGGATTTACCAAGGAATTTAATTACCTACTAAATTATCTAGGTATTTTGTTGATGCAAATTGTTACTTGGGAATTTATTTAGGAATTTTATTACCTAGGGAATCACATGGAAGTTATTTCTTGGTATTTTATTAACTACAAATTACCTGGGCATTTTATTATTATGATTTTAGCTCAGGATTATTTATTAGAATCTACATGGAGATTTTATTATCTATGAAATTACTTGAGGATTTGTTATTGAAATTTTAGTTGAGGATTATTTCTTAGAGATTCAATTCGACATTTTTCAGAACAATAATAAATATACTAAATTGTGTATAATCAAACAATTTAAGTAGAGAAAGACTAATGAATTGACTTATCTTAGGTGTTTTTTAAGTCAAAATAATTTTAAGTACTTTTGCACTGTTTAAGCAGGATTAAAAAATGTTTTTAAGTACATATTCTTAAGCTAAAAAAAAAATAGTTTAGTTTATGATATAGCAAAGACTCACATTCATGACTTTGAAGCCATTTCCAGCTTGGAACACACCCATTCCCATGACTCTTGGCCTTTTGTTTGGAGATGTTTTTCCCCTGCCCCTACCTATTCCTCTTTTAGTAGTACCAGCAGAAAAGGATGCATGAAAATCAATAGGTGCAATAGGTAGAGGAGGTGCACTAGGTGCTACTGCTGATGTTTTTTTTGGTCTTCCTCTTCCTTTTTTTAGTGGAGGCTCACCTTCTGATTGTGCTGATGGAGTGTTCTATACAAATAAAGAAAGAGTAAGTTATAAACTTGTTAGAAAATATTTAATGAGTTCAAATATTACCTTGGGTTTGCCTCTTCCCCTGCCTGAACCTGTTGCTTCTGCCCTTACTGATGCACTAGGTGCTGGTGCTGGTGCACTAGGTGTTGATGATGGTGCACTATGTGTTGCTGATGGTGCACTATGTGCTGGTGCAGTGTTCTATACATATAAAGAAAGAGTAAGCTATAAACTAAGAAAAAGTAAAACTTGTTAGAAAATATTTAATGAGTTCAAATATTACCTTGGGTTTGCCTCTTCCCCTGCCTGAACCTGTTGGTTCTGCCCTTATTGATGCACTAGGTGCTGGTGCACTAGGTGTTGATGATGGTGTACTATGTCTTGTTGATGACTCAACACCTTTTCTATAAGGACACCCTCTCTTGTTATGGCCTCTAACATGGCATACACTACATGTCATTGCAAGTCCAGTCCTAGGCAGCTTTCCAGATTTTTTAGTTTCTCCAGCTTCTTTCCTTCTAGCCTTAGATGGCCTACCAGGCATATTTGTGATTTCTGGTGGTGAAATAGTGGGGTTTGTAGAACTGGCCACATCTCCATGTTTGTGAGTGGTTCAAGAACATTGGCATAAGTCCTCAAGTAAGTTTCCTTATTGTAGCAGTTATCTATATAGTCATAAAGAGAAAACTTCTTAAAGTATAATGCAGCCACAACATGTGGACATGGTATGCCCCTTAACTGCCACACCCTACAACTACAAGTCCTCCTGGCAGTATCCACTTTGTGTTGACAAAGCCCTTCTTTCACTTCAAACCCAACAACTCCATTAAGTTCAATGGTACAGTCCATAGACCTAGTAATGTTCTCCTCTAAAACCTTCATTGCCATTGGAGAGAAATTACATTTCCAAGTACTTGGGAACTCCCTTAAATTGGCTATTCTTGTCATCATCTTCACTCTTATTTCTTCAAGCATAGTAATGATGGTCTTGTGTCTAGCAGCCAAGATCCATGCATTAAAACACTCAGACATGTTGTTGTCTACAGAATCACACTTCGCTTCAGTGTTAAAGTAAATTTTGCACCAATAATTAATGTTATAGTACATTAAGTTATCCATCATTTGTTCTGAACCTAACAACTTCATCTTCTCTATATTTTTTCTTAATTGAGACTCAAATGTACTCTTAGCTATCTTCCAAAATTGTTGTCTTCTTTGAAGACCCCTGCAATCCTTAGCCCAGTTAGCCAATATGTGCCTAGCACATTTTCTATGTTCACAATGAGGTAATACCTCTTCAATTGCTGCATATAGTCCTTGCAATAGATGATAATTAGGTCACAATTAGATATAGAAAGTGAAAATAAATACATACAAATACATATGAAGTTCATATACCTTCTGCATAGCTGTAATCAAGGTGAGACCTTCACCATCTCCAAGTCCTAGGTCATCCCTTATGCACTTCACAAACATGGTCCATGCGTTTCTGTTCTCCTTTTCAACTACTGCCCAAGCAAGTGGCAACATCTGATTGTTACCATCCTTGGCCACAGCAACTAACAACTGGCCTTTACAAACACCTTTAAGGAAACAACCATCTAAGCCTATGCACTTTCTGCAATGTGCCCATGCCTTCCTTAAAGCATCAAAACAGATGTAAAAACTCTGAAATATTGAATTGCCAAATGCATCAGGTTCACCAAGTTTTACAACACAACTGGTCCCTGGATTGGTCCTCAACAATTCATCCCTGTAGTCAAGAATTCTTCCAAATTCCACAACATGATCACCCATTATATCTTTCAACACTTTAGCTCTTGCTCTTCTCACAGTAGTCTTGCCAACTTAAAGTTTAAACTTTTTCCTAATCATCTCCTGCTGCTTGAAGACTCTTATGTTTGGTAGCTCAGTTATTCTTTCTCTGAAGGCTTCAGATAAAAACTTTGCATTGCATAAGTAATTTCTAGTTGTCTTGTTGCAAGTATGCTTTGGGTTGTAAGTTTTTATCATGAAATTATTTGTTGTCTTGTCAAGACATCCATACAAAAGCCATGGACAACCATCCTTGCATTTAACTCTAACTTTCTTTGGCTCATTCACCTACTTCTCCACCTGAACCCTCCTTCTTACTGCATATTTAGTTACTGCTTGTCTAAATTCTTTCACATCTTTAAACACCATACCCAACTACCACACAATTTTTTTTGCAGTGGGGTCATGAACGATTATAGTTGTTGTTTTCCTCTTTTTTCTTGACAACTTTACCCTTTTTGCTCTGATCTGAGGCCAAAAATATATTTTCTTATCATTATTTGTCTCAAATTTAGTATTTATATTTGTCCTTTTTGAGCATGGATTTTATGGATTATGCTAAATAGTGTATTTTATTTGTAGGATTAAATTGGTACAAAGTTGAAGAAGTTTGGAGCTAAAATGAATTAATTATGAAAGATTGAAGAAGGAAAATCAAGCAGGCAGCTTAATGGATTAAATTGAATATAATAATATATATAATATATATACAGCAAAGAAGGCAACAACAAAAGCATGAAGACGGTTGGGACGCGGAAGTTGGAATCCAATTCCGTTTTGGTTTTGGGTTCCTAATTTGTTTTGGACTCAGTTATTTTATTCAGGACTTTCTACATCTATAAATAGTCCATAGAAATAATTATTTCGGGAGAGAACACTTTTTAAGGAGAGAGACTTTTGAAGGAAGACACTTTGTAAGGAAAAATTGTCAATACTTTTTAGGGTTCTTTTCTTCTTTTTTCTTAGGTATTAGTAGCTAAAGACCCTTGTTCTGGGGCTGCGGCCATGGGTAATTGTTGAACATCGATTGTTTTGAATTAATGTTGGTTATCGTTTAAATTACTTTTGTATTCTTGTTTAGTATTTCATGCTTGATCACCATAGAAATAAATCTATTGTCTATTCTTGGACTCGAGAGATAAAGAGGTAGATAGACCAAAGAATGCAAAGAGCTTGTTCTAACTTTGTTTAGATTCGTGTGGTTATTAGAAATTTAAGCTGTCCAACTTTAGCTTATATATCTCAATATACACTTTAGATTCAAAATAGTGAATACTTAAAGCCAAATTCCTTCTCTTTCGCCTCTGTCTTCTTTCGCGCATCTCTCTGCTTTTTGCATCTGTTTATCATTAAAAATCATTACTCTTTAACCTTTCTGATTAGTTTTGTTGATTTCTACCATAGCCGTGACGTATTTCCCAAGAATTTAAAATTTAATTTTCGATGAAAATGGAAATTTGAAGGTTTCAGATTTAGCTCCATCATACCCTTTTGTCCTTAGTGAACATGAAGTGCATATATGAAATGTGAACAGAGGGAAATATATATGATGTGTATATATATTGTATAAAAAAAAATATGAAAAGTATTGATAAAACATATATATATAATGTGTGTATATATTGTATGAAAAGTGATATGATGTGTATATGAAAATATACTGATTAAAAATGTATATAATATGTATATATAGTATATAAAAAGTGAATATGAAAAGTCTATTAATAAAAATGTATATAATGTATAAAAAAAAATAGCCAGCGAAAAAAGAAGAGAGTAGAGAAGGCCAAAAATGGATACAACATTGTAAATTAACTTTCTTGGGTCATTCGATTATTAATATTTTTCACCGAATGGCCATTTGCGTCTTTGCCTCTTTTTTAAACACCCAATTTCTTATTTCTTTTCACATTGTTTTCCTTTCGTTTTTCAAATCTCTATTTTAGGTCAATTACTATCCAAAATATTTCAATTTATTTCTAATCATTAGTATTACTATTTTCTGAAATCAACGTTCATAATCATATATATATATATATATATATATGAATTCGGCATCTTATTCATCATTTTCTTTCTCTTATTTTTTGTTGTGCTTGTTAAATGAAAAATTCAATTGAGTTTTTTCCATGTCTTCTAACCTATGAGATATGTCAGTTATTAGGCTTAAGTCATCTATATAGCCACTTAAAGTTATCTGCATATTTCACTTGGACACCTTATCTTAGGCTTGTTCCAATTGAACACCATTTTTAGTTTTAAAAAAATACCTATCAAACATATTTTAACAATCAACTAAAAATAAAGATAGTGTGTCATACACTCGCGGCTGACGTGGCATAGTAACTAATCAAAAAGAGACATTTGGCATTGGGCCCATAATAACAGTTAAAAAAGTAAATTAAAAAATAAAATAAAAATTATGTTTTTAGTCAAAAAAAAAAAAAAAAAAACCTTTCTTCTTCTTCCCAGAATACCCCACCCACCCCCGACGTTCATCCGTTCCCCTTTCTTCTTTGCCAAAACACACAAAATCGACGCACACTCCTATAACCATTCTCACTCCACCTTTTTTCCTTCCAATTTGAAATTATATAAGGTTTTTTTTCCACCCACACACCTACCCCTCTCCTTGATTTTGGTTCAATATTGTAAATTGCTATTTCGCCGAATCTCACTCTTTTCCTAAACATTAATTTGGATTTGTTGATACTTTTTTATTCTTCTATGTTGTGAGTTCTTTAGGATTTAAAGTCTTTAACGATTTCGAAGAAAATAATTTCAAATTCGTATTAGTGTCGTCGGAAAAAATGGAGTTCCGCCGAAATTGGTTTTTTATGCAATTTGATTTTATTTTTGATTTGGATATATATGAGGTGCTGTCGATGGTGGGTGGTGAAAGAAGGGGAAGAAGATGATCGGAGAAGAATGGAAAGGAGAAGTGTTGATATTATGAGAACAAATCTAATAAAAAATAAGATAGTGTGAAGAAGAAGAATGACTGCAGCTCGAGAAAGAATGAGAATGAGCTTTAATGGTGGTGACGCCGGAATTGCGGTGGCGAAAAGTTGGTGGTTGAGGCAAAGAAGAGCATGAGATGATAATTTAAATTTTAAAAAAAGGAAAATCTTTTTTTTTAACTAAATGATGTCTTTCACGCACTTCTCGTGCGTGTATTACACACTCTGACATATCAGCTAAAAATGTTTAATAGGTACAAATCTTGGCTGGTAGAGGTGTTCAATAAGTATTAGCCCTAGCTAAAGTGTCTAAATGAATTATGTGGACAACTTTAAGGGGCCACAGATGACTTAAGCCCAGTTATTATATTAACATTACTCTCTTGTATAACAATGTATATGACTTGTTATTCACTGCTATAAAATATAAACACACTTATAATTTGTATATGTTTATACAAATAAATACATTATTTATGCATGATTATACAAAACAGATATATTATTTATACATTATATGTATAATCTATATGTATTGTAGAATAGTGTATAAGAATATATAAATACAATGCATGATAATGTATAAGAATGTATATATAGTTTATAATAGTGTATATACACTTTTATACATCATGCCATATAGATTTTAGAAGTAAAAAAAGAGAAAAATGAAGAAGCCACTAGGATAGCTGGGGAAGAAGGTAAAAGAATAAGAAATTAATTTAATATAAACATATCTTTGGTCTTTTAGATGTAAAATAAAAATTTAGTGGGCTATGTTCATTGTAAATTAAATGTTTATTTGGCAAGTACATATGGGTAAGTATCTTTGTCTGTATTCTTACAATAACAATGAAAAAAGATCTAAAATTTGTGGAGTTAGGAGTTATAGTAAAATGATTATAAAATATATAATATATAATAAAATGGTAACAGTGTCAGGAGATACTCTATTTCAATCATTCTATCAATCTGATATTAATTACGCGTTTTATTTTGGCACAAATACCTACTTTAGTATATAAAATGATGTCATTTTTTTTAATTTTTAATTTGCCCTCATCACCTTTAATGCCTTCACTCGAGTTACCAAGCTCAGCTACAATTTTGCTATTCAATATTCAAAACAAGTATATTTTACTTTAAACCCTCCTAGTTTCACTATTTATGAATTTTAAGTTTTTGCTTAATTTTGAAGCTGAACAAAGAAGCGTGAATGATGATGTTTCTATCCTTAGTCGGATTTCTTGAATTTGAGTTGTAAAAATTGAGAACTTTTTAGTAGGAATTAGGAAACTCTTTGACTTTTTAATGGGCCTAATCCAACACAAATCGAAATTAATTAGGTCATCGATAAAATCAAATATTATTAGGAAAATTATTAATTATATCATAAAATAAAATCAAACTCAATACGACGACGTTGCATACCATTAGCATTTCCTAGCCAAGTCAACCATTTCAGCTACTCATAATCAATATCCCCCATCTCCATTCCCGCCGGCGACTCTCCATCTTTTCCGATCTAAAATCTCTCACTTCTAAAACCCTAACAAAAACCCTAAATTGAGTTGATACAATAATGGGAAAAGGAGGTGGTTGTGTTCCCAGCAAGAAGAAGATTTCCAAATCTACCTCCCAAAACCCACCACCCATCCCCTCCGGCGAGCCCGATTCCGCCGCCAACGACGCCGTTTCCGTAATCGAACGCTCCATAGACACACTTCCAGCAAATACCCAGAACCTGAAATTATTCATCATATTTTACTCCATGTATGGACACGTGGAGAGCTTAGCAATGAGAATGAAGAAAGGAGTTGAAGCTGTGGATGGTGTGGATGCAGTTCTTTATCGGGTACCCGAAACCCTATCTGAAGAGGTTCTTGTTCAAATGCGGGCCCCGGTGAAGGATGATTCAATTCCGGAAATGCCCTCACCGGATGAGCTTGCTGATGCTGATGGGTTTTTGTTCGGGTTTCCGACGAGGTACGGGTGCATGGCGGCTCAAATGAAGGCGTTTTTTGATTCTACTGGGCAGTTATGGAGTGCGCAGAAGCTTGCGGGAAAGCCCGCTGGGTTTTTCGTCAGTACTGGGACTCAAGGAGGTGGACAAGAGACTACTGCGTAAGCTTTAAACATTTTAGATTGCTAAATTGAATAGATATTCTGATCTTCATAGCTGTTCAATCTTGTGGATTGAGTTGTTATATAACTGTGATCAGCTTTTGTGAACATTTTAGAAGTAGGTAAAGCCAGTATGTGGCAGGCTGTATGTGTGTTTTTGTGTGTGTGCTGTGTATATAGGATCCTAGACTGAGGTAATGAGTGCACCCGCGCCATT
Organism: Solanum appendiculatum; assembly: GCA_018342035.1. Lineage (NCBI taxonomy): Eukaryota > Viridiplantae > Streptophyta > Magnoliopsida > Solanales > Solanaceae > Solanum > Solanum appendiculatum. Next base: position 3,421 of record JAGDQO010001382.1, on the reverse strand, counting down.
GCTTATACGTGCAAATCAGGCTTCTGAGAACCATTGCTCTTCAGTGATGTGGTTAGCGGCATTTTTCATTTCTAATGGTACTTGAGCAATGCCAAACTTGAGACACAAGAAACATTGCTGATTTTCCCCATAATATAATGATCATATCTGAGGCAGAATTATGAAAAGATTCCACAGATGGAACAAATCAATTTTGTGGATGGAGAATAATCATCAATCCCATCATGTTAATCTGTATTGCTTAAATATATGATACAGATTAGATGCAACCCTTATGGGTGGGAGTAATGCAATTGAGAGCACCTAAAAGCTCTAGTGCCTAAGACCTGTCCCTAAAAATGCTTTCAACATATTCAGAATTCACCGAATTGCATAAAAAGAGCATATTTCTCTAGGAGCATTTCTGACCAGAGTCTTCAGTTTCAGAATAAACCTGTCTTCGACTTGATATTCCCCGTGCTTATTTATCAATTCATGAAACTACTCTCCTCATGCAGTAAAAGACGCTTGATATTCCTCATGCAAAATGAAAGAAATTTAAGGGTCGTTTTGTTTGAGGACAAGTTATGCTGGAGTTAGTTATCTTATATTGTTTCTTATTGACTGTTTGGTTTGTTCTATCAAAAATAACATGCATCGCATAATTTATAAGAAGTAATTGTTTGATTACAAAAACACCCTCCATCTTATTTAGTAGAAAAAGGGTTTGAGGGACCTCAGGAGTATTCTTTTTGTCATTTTTATTGTTTTATCCCAGGCTAACTAATCCTGGTACTATTATTCCACCATCTAACAGGGTTTATTCATCCCGGTACTAATTACTAATTCTGGTATAACTTATCCTAGGATTAGTTTGCGCGGTATCTATGCTTGTCCAACATACCAAACGTCCCCCAAATCTCTAAGAATTCGGACCATCTTATTGGATTATATCTGGGATCCAAGAAACTTATTAGTGGTTGCAGAAATGACGTCTTGTTATTAAAAATGGGATTTTATTGCTGACAAATGACACCACTTTTCCTGTACTAGAAAATTGTACTGTCCATCTAAACAGAGAATGGAACTAAGCACTGGATTATGTATAAAATTTGTATTTTGTTAAAAAGAATAGTTATTCTTAAAGTTCTGCTGTAAGGTGGGTGTTTCTTTGTATAAAAATCCAAAAGACTGGGTGAATTTTTCAGAGGTTCTTTTTAATAGTTTGATCGGTGTTTAACTAGGCATTTCAGAAATTCTTAGAGGTCCAAAATTGCAAATTAATCAGCCACCAGCCGAGATGTGAAGTTGCTGATGTAGGCTAGATGAAAAACTTGAGATATCTTAGAATCACTTGAATAGATCATCCATTGACGTGGAAGTTGATGGAAGGAAGATGTGAGTAAACCCCCCAATTAATCGAAGAATAGTCGGTGCATTGTTGTTAACTAGGAATGGTTCAGTGTCATTGGTGCTTATGACATTGGGAAAACATACTTGATACCTTTCAGTTTATAGTCCTTTGAAATTACTAACTCATGGTTAGGTGGTGGTTGCATTGGGTTAATCATTACATCAGATGGTAGATTTAAGTGGATGAGAAACCTGGTACTCTTTCAAGGGAAATGGAGGAAGCAATTTGATATGAAAAAATAATTGAGGGATGCCACTTTCTTTTCCCTTGGGTTCTTTTGGAAAGTCAGAAGATAGATATTATAACACCTTGAGTCCTTGCATTTTTATTGTTTTGGTGTGTATCATGTGGTGATAACATTTTGCTTCATAATGAATTTGTCTGTGTTTAAGAAATCCAGGAATTGGATCAATTAAAAGTTTTCTGCATGCTACTTCTACTCTCGTGCCTGTGGATATCTTGCTTTTTATTGACCATCCTTTCTATTTCTTTAAGATTATAATTTGAGTTCCTAGGTTTTATTTCATAGTGCTGAGTCTGCTGACCAAGCAAGTTTGCTATTTAAAGTTTTAATTTTTTAAGAATTAATTTATCTCTTCTAATGAAAGTGGTATGGTGAGAATTTAAAGTTGACCCTAGTTTTGGGATTGATGTTTAGTTGTTAATACTGTTATATTTTCAAAAGTGGGCACAATCAAAGGAAAAAGATCTTTATAGGCGAATTAGTTGGAATTCAGTTTTAGTCAACGTCATCTACTTGAGAAGGAGAGACTAATGCAATCAAATGGTTATATAGAATTCACATAGCCTACTGCCGTTTTGGGATTGAGGCATAGCTTGATTAGTTTCTACTGTTATCTTCTCCAAAGTAATTTTCTGATCATGCATAAAAGATTAGGCAAGCTAATATAAGAAAATCTCAATTTTTTGAGGAATTTATGTGTAGTTCTATGTGCCATTGGTTAAAATATTGAAAAAAAAAGTAAATTGGTGCAATCATGTAATTTATGCAGTGCTACTCTGTACTAGGTCTACAAAAGTACAATCAAATCATGTTGCTTGATTATAACTGTTATTTAGTTTCTGGTCACTATGTAGATCTTGTTGCATTAAGAGTTTCAAGTAGGTACATACTTAATTTCTTCTCTAGCCACACTTAACATCATAAAATACCTAATCAGGTAGCATAAAAATCACTCATTGCTATAAGTAGGACTTGTTTGTCACCATTTACCTTTTTACTTTTTTTGAAATTAATGGGGCAGAATCTCCTTGCTTAAATAGTTGTGCGTCTCTCTAGCTTCTAATCTATCAGTAAGCCTTGTATATTTCCTGTGTCAATGTTTCATCCTTGAAAAGTAAGGAAGAGGACTCTGGTTAGTGCTTATATTGCTGTGGTAGTTGTATGTAGTTGGACAGCTATCACCCAACTAGCCCACCATGGTATGCTCTTTGTTCCCATTGGATACACATTTGGAGCTGGTATGTTCAAAATGGACTCCATCCGAGGGGGTACTCCCTATGGTGCTGGTGTCTTTGCTGGTGATGGTACAAGAGAGGCTAGTGACACGGAGCTAGCGCTTGCTGAACACCAAGGCAAATATATGGCTGCAGTAGTCAAGAAGCTGGTTCAGAATTGATGACGTTGTCTCAAAAGCTTATCTTTATATTCAAACGAAAATATTCGTTATTTTTCCATTTGTAGATTGATTACACCTCCATATCATTGGTTTTTGCGCTTCATATCTTCTCTTGGGATGTGAAGATACTTATTATCTTCTCTACATATACTACATTGTTGATTATCCTCTCCCTCATTGCCCTGGTATCAGTTTTTGCATATTCTACATTTCCATGTCGACTATTGTTCTTGTGTAAAAGTTTGTATATGGTTATAATATTTCTTGCCTACACATTGTTGTATTATATATTCTTAAAGATATTCATCGATATAGGAACTTATAGACTTGATATACCATTGTTTTACCAATGAAAGCATTGTTTTTAGGCTTCCCTTGGTGCATGTTC